>JAPVLV010000054.1:0-283498 GCA_029168935.1 Oxyria digyna | reverse complement strand
AAATGAAGAGGGAAATGGAGCAGAACCCTAGCCGATAATCAATGGAGTTTTGGGGTATGTCTTTGTTCTCTCTTGCCTTTCCATGTCACATTTGCTCAATTCTATTTGATTCTCGTCATGCTAGTCATGTACTCCATATTTCGTAACAAAATCTGCAACGAATTGCTCTCTGAAGATTTCTTCTATTACCGGCTATGCGTTGAGAATCTGTAATTTCCAGGTTGTTTGGGATGAAATGCATATTTTCTTTTTTTGTTTCGATATCTAGGTTCTATTTTCATGGCTTTTGGCATCTGTTAAGAGTATTGTAGTCGTAGCTGAAATCTTTTTTTACCATGTAACTGTACCAAAAGTTTTAATAAGCCAATAACATGCACATGGTACACTAATATGTTTGACAAAGTATTAGGTTCACTGATAGTGATATGAACCTTTCTGTGGTGGGCTTTTCAATATGTTTGACAAAGAGATGCTGTTTGTTTGTAATAAATCTTGCTGTGGAATTGCCAGTTTACATTTCGCATAAACACAGGCTGATCTTTGAGATGCTGTTTGTTTTTTCCTAGCTTGTAAGAATAAGATTGATTAATGATCTGTTACCAAATAATTGTTTTTTGGTGCAAAAAAAAAATAGGGTGAGGGGACTAGGATTTTTACCAAATTTGAGTGAAGGACTGAATATGACTAGGGTGGGTAAACTGCCTTGTTTGTTGTCTCTCTCAAAGTCGGTGACTCGGTGCCTCTCTCTTTTTTTTTTGGTGGTAACGAGAGGCGGCACTCTCGGGAATTATATAAATGCAAGGACTACTTTGAAATCAATCGGGGTGACTCGGTGCCTCTCTTATTGTTCCTCTTCCTCAGCTCAGCTCCTCAAGTTTCAATTATGCTTCTAGGTATTGAGTTTACTCAACGTAATCTATATTTTGACACTTGAGTCATTTAAGTTAAATATAGTGGTAGGTTAGGTTTGTATTGATGATCTATGTTCAGGTGTAAGTAGTAATTCAAGTCTAATTGTGTTTAGGGTTAGTGCTTGGTGTTCATTTATTGTTTTTTGCCTTACTTGCTGATGATCGATTTGCCCATTTGTGTTTTCTAGGTTTTACCATCTCGAATTCGTTCTAGTTTATAGTATTTGCAAAAACAGTTTTGATTAGTATTTGAATTCAGCTTAAATGTTATGCCTACAAGAACAGACCCATTTCCACGAGGGATTTTCTGTAGAATGTTCAGTAGGTTCTTAAATCAAGTTTCAAAAGAGAAGAAGTTAATGCTTTCTATCATTTGCTTTGAGATATAAGGAATGCTTTGATATTTCAATGACAAGGAACACTTTGTAGAAAACGTTTTTTTTATCCAACTGAGGAATTGGATATGCTTATAGAATTTTACATATTATCATTACTTCTATATATGGGATGATACAAGTTCAATGAAATAGAGATGCTGTGGCATATTATTCGTGAATCATGATGGATCAGTTTTGGATTAATTATATTATTTCATGGTAATAATTTTTTTTTATGGAGACTTCTGAACAGGTTTATAGGATAGCTGCCTTAAAGTGGGACTTGTTTCCAAAATTAAATACTGTAATATATTTACTCATAAATTAGTATTAAAAAATATTTTCTTATAATTCAATTTGTGACTTCGCAGCATAAGAAGGCTGTGGCTAGATATGGGTATTTATTCGACATGGACAGATATTTTGAAGATTCAAAAATTTCGTGGATTGGTGTTAGGTGCAACATTTTATTGCTTTACTGCAGTATTGAGCTACGGTTATAACAACAATACGTAAGCCAAATTCAATTGCTACCAAAATTTTCTTTAAGAGTTGCTAAATGCCTAAACCATACTGTTTTTTTCAATTTTCATATTCTTCATCATTTTGCAGGACAAGAGCTGGCTATTCTCGGGCTGATCAATACTATGGTGCTTATTCTGCAGGAACTGAGCTCTTGACAGACACTGCTAAGGTAATTTTCAACATCTGATTTTTTAGCCCTTCATAATTCTTAGAATTAATGTCTGAATGGCGTGATATTGGGTTTCTTCGTATGACAGCTGTATAAAGCAGCCCTTGGTAACTGCTTTGAGGTGGAAGAATGGGGACCTATCGAGCTTTGCATCTTGGCTAAACATTTTGAAAGACAGGGGAAAACTCCATATGCCTATCATGCAGTAAGTTTAATCTCCATTTCCTTGTCAAAGCTGTCATCTTTATTCTCCATGCCAAATCTTTATTCTCCAATTGTTAAAGTCGGAACTTCAAAGCTACAATCTCAAATTTAATATCTTTATGCAGTGAACTCTTAGAATCTGTTTTACTCGTCAGTCTATATTGAATCCTTGTTTTACTCCAACTTCATTGCATATTGCTAAGAAAAAAAAGATTTGGCATTTCTTAACAAGTAGTGCGATGCATTTTATGGTGACAGCAATACATGGCACATCTTCTCTCTAATGGACAGCTTGATGGAAGTGGATAGAGAAAGTGGTCTATAATGTGGTCCGGGTTACTCACTCTATTGAAGAATAATTGTAATTTTGCAAAGATAGTAATATGATTATTTAGGAACATGTTATTCTCTTGCTAGTGTCAATCCTTTTGAGGATTGCGATCCCTTGTTCGGTTTTTGGAAAGGGGAAAAGAAGCTGGTGTTTAAGGGACATAGAGATCATCATGCCTATGCCAGAGAGGGCACAAGTGGAGAAAATGAGATGTAATTCATTGCGGTTCCTTGCTTGACGAAGAATGTGTAGCTATAGGAGTGGTTTACTTCTATGATCATGGATGTTAGCCATATGGGAATTATGCTGAGGATTGGCTTGAGCTCTTCTACTTGTGATTGTTGCTAGCTTCCAAGAGAATAACATCCCTCTCTTGGATCATTATATATTCTAAAATAATGGAGCACACATTGCATAAAGCTAATTTCTAATTTACTGTTGGTATTACACACATTTTTAAGTTTTATTGGCCATCAAAATAGAGTTCATGTAAGTGGTGTATTACATATCCTAAACCCATCAGTTAACTCAACTAAAGTACTTGAATTTGGTTTGATTCGGGATCCGTTAGGTCAAACCTAGAGCAACCCAAACATCTTGAAACTCGTTAAGAGAACCATTTTTCACATATTTTATTTCACTAGTATCCGGGCCCCGTGTTTCGCACGGGCTATACACATTTTTTTATACAAATGAATTTCAATTATAAAGAAAAAGAGGTTATATTAAGATTACGATACTTACACACTTACAAAAAAACAAACATTACAAACATTTTTATTTTTCTCTGCCTTTACACAAAATGAAGAAGAGATTCACAACCCAAAACCCCGAAAGGATCCCATAAAACGTCACCCTCGTTCACGCCCGCCAGTCGCCTACGCTTCAGTCGCTCCATTTCCGTTCTTGCCTGCACCAACATAAGAGTATTAGTAGACAATAAAGAACAGAGGAAACTGTTGAGAAGTTTTTGTCTTACAAGCCTTAGCTTGTTTCCTTGTTGGATACTTATATTTATGATCAATTGTCGAGCTACTGCAATAACACATTGTTAATCATAAATTCAGATATGGGTCTTATATTTATGATCAATTGCCAGTATTATTAGTGATGAGCTATTGCATACAGTGACCTTTTCACATTGCTGCAGAAAGATGTGCATTTTATGTGGAACATCCACTTAAATCATGTGAAATCGAGTAGATATGATTTAAAACTAAGTTTAAAGCTACTTAATGTTGAAGTGGAAAAATCAAGTCTAAGGCACAGAAAAACCAATCATGAAGCACAAAAAGATCTAAAACTGAAGTCATGAAGTAAAAAGAATGTTAGTGTTCAATTTTAAGTCCAAATCATCTCCATTAGAAACTCAGCATCATCATCTCCATCAGAAACTCAAAATCCAGCAGAAACTCAGAACTGAACACCAGCAAAAACTCAGAATCCAGCAACACACCAGCAGAAACTCAGGAAGCGAGCAAGAAGAAGATGAAGAGAACATGCACTACCATATTTTAGACTAAAAGATACATAAAGTATTAAGCAAATGTGGAAAACTCATACTGCATTCTGGAATTTCCGTTTAATTCACTGATTGCATTTACAGAAAAATGAAGTAGAAAAAAATAGCAGGAAGATCTAAATGTGCAATGACTTTTTATTTATTGACTGCATTAACAACTGGGGAAACAAACTTCGCTTGAATCCTCTTTTCTCAGTGTATCACATTCAACACACAAATGATTACAAGTGTGAACTGTCAAATTACAACAAAGAATGTCAATGAAAGCCTCTCCCTACCAATAGGGACTCTTTACAGAATGAATACCCAAACAGATTTTCCCAGTAAAAAAAATATGGGCTCAATTTCTTCCTCTCCTGTCCATCTCTGAATCACACTTTCTTCATCCCAACTTTCTGCAAAGTGTACAACAAAGAAAATCTCATACTGCATTCTTTTTTTCTGGTGTACTGTCAGAAATCCGGCCTAGTAAAGCATCTGCATTCCATAATCCTCCTCCACTGGCAGCAAATACGTATCTGTATATCCATCAATCTCAAAACTTGGCTCCACTCTCTCATCAGGAACAAGTGAATTACAACATTTTTGGCACAAATAAAGAGTCGGGACGGATTCAGAATCTTTGATTCCAATAGACCGCGTGTGTTGCCAAATCTCACATACATCACATGAAACCATCCTTTCCCCATCATCATCTCTTGCTCCACAGTCACATTTCACTATCCAATTCTCTGGTCCTCCTTCATGTCTCAATTCTGGCTTCCAATCTAACCCAACTCCTGTTACCAAAATCTCTGAACCGGACTCTATAACACCAAATAGCAACTCATCATCAGCCAAACCTTCAAGGCTTACAATCTCAGTAACTTCAAATCTCTCAGTGAAACAATAAGTATCCCTTAATGTTTGACCCGACACCTCTTTTAACTCACTGATCGTGGTGTGCAATGGAACAACAATCAACTCCCCTGGCCCACATCGCCTATCAAGATCAGAATCCAACTCAATTGAGGAGGACAAAACCCTGCATACAAACCTTAGCAGTTGATCATCTTCATCTTTCAAAGGCCATTCCTTCACAAAATGTTTGCTATCAAGAATCAACCTCACAGCCACACCAGCAGAATCATTTTGGAAAGCCAAGAAGAATATTGTTGTAAAGCCAAATGATGTCACTATAAACATCCAATCCAGGAACCACCATAGATGAGGATAGGAGTACACACTTACGAGATTTGAGGTTCAGTAATTTCAAGATTTGGTTTGCTAGAAACTCCACCTCCTTTAACATTGTCCTCAATTGTGTATTCCAGAATACGATTCAATGGATTGATGGCACGGCGAACTGTGTAATCACCTACAATCACATTATTCATGGATTTCAACACATAATCAAGAAGTCCTGTATCGCCTATGTGAAGCTGCGCTGCATCCCGAACTTCTTGCCTAGTCATTCCATTATGAAGCAGGCCACTCTCTCTTTTCTCTTTCAGTGCATCGACGATAACATTTGCAGCATACTCTAATCGTCTTGTCGGCCATCTGCTATCCAAAGTAGAAACGAGAGACGGAAATTTTCTGCATTTCGCTGATTTTTCTTTATCCTTTGGAAAATGCTTTGTTTGAGGCAAGCTCGAGTACCATAGGCTCTCGAAGCTGGAAGCATTACAGACTGAGCCTCAATCTTTCCTATGGTTAATCTGGCAGGTGGGGCCCGAGACTTGATAGTGAGCATGAACCAAAGGAGCTCTTGAATGGTAGTAAGCTGAGTCTCACTCATGTCCCTGTAACATCTGACTATGCTGCTGATATCTTGGTTGTCCTTCTTCTCTCTGAAATTATCAATTATATCATCCAGGGACATGGAAGTTAGAAATTCAATCGCTCTGTGATAATGTTGTTCTTCCACACCAAAGCATCCACTGCAAAAACGATAGCCCCACTTTCCAAACCAGGGATGTCCATATGCAACACCATGAAGTAACCTTAAATCCATTAATCTCTTCTGTGACTCATCCTCTAGTGTTACTTTCCTACAGTACCAACATTAAAAAATTTCAACATATGAAATAAACTGAACATCATTTTCCTACATTTAGCAACATTAAGACACTATGCAGTAGCAACATTATTTCAAGCAAGAATGATAGAGTAAGAAATGCGATCTGCTACTGTGCAATAACAACATTAAGACACTATGCAGTAGCAACATTAGAAATGCAATCTGAACATTATTTTCCTACAGGTAAGAAATGCAATTCCCCTGTGACTCATCCTTCAGTGTTAAATATCCTCAAATTGCAATCTGAACATTAAGACACTATGCAGTAGCAACATTACAAATACATTTAGAACATTATTTCCCTACAGGTAAGAAATGCATTTTCCCTCAAATTGCAATCCAAACATGATGACACTGTGCTGCATTAACAACTCAAAATCCAGCAGAAACTCAGAACTGAACACCAGAAAAAACTCAGAATCCAGTAGCACACCAGCAGAGGAGAACGTGCATTACCATAAATTAAGCTAAAAGATACTTAACATATTGTTAAGAGAAGTACCAACAGGTAAGAAATGCAATCTGAACATTATGTTTTATCTGTCCCTTATAAATCACATGAGCATCCTTTTTATATAATATTACCCCTAACATTCTTAGCTGAGTTAGATTATCAACAATTTGCTCAATAGTAGAATCCTGGACATTACCTAAAGATTAAATATCCAAACGACAGTATTTTTTTCACAGTGTATTTGTATACGCTATATTGTTGCAAAGTATAAATCTTATACATCAGCAAATGTAATAACAAATTTTCTCCTCATTTTGCTACACACTCCTGAGATTGGGCCAGTATGTTACCTTTCTGTTGTTCAGCACTCTCTTCACCACCAAACTCATTCCTTTAGTGAATCATTTCAGTCCACATGTACTTTGCTTTTTCAATATCAAATCTTCTCGCTTGCAGGAACCTAGAACCAACAATTCGTAATCAAATCAACAAACTATCTCACATCACATAATTCAGTACAGATAAAGAGAAAAGATCCAAGACACTGCCCTTATAGCAGCTCCTTTATCTTCTTCAGGCCTTCGACAAAAGCCATGTTACTCCATATCCTATTAAATGTGACTAATGTATGTAAATGGTAATCTCTGAGAGTCTAAGACACTGCCAATATGTAACAGACTTTTCTATTCACAAATAGCAAATCTAATCTAGGATAAAATCATGCCTAACTCTGGAACGACGAAAGAAACTACATTCGAGATCACCTTTTGATCCATCGTACTTGATTTGTCACTGGAGTCTGCATTACAATTGAGTCCTCCAAATCTGAAGGCAAAGAATATAAAGATAGCCACTAAGCAACATATCCAAATTAAGCTTTCAAATGCTCTAATAGCATCTTGAAGTAAGTAAATTGCAACAAAATAGGCACCAAATCTAAGAGCAGTAGGAGCAGAAACCCTACCTAAACCGAAAGGCAAAGGCGAAGCCTCGAAAACGCTAGCCTCAACAAAATCAGACCCCTGGGCGTTAGAAGAGGATGCTTCAGACTCTTCAAGGGCATCAAAAGCACACAATGACGAAGCCGGACTCTCGGAATCTCGAGCTTCTGGCTCAATTTCGCGTTCGTCGGCCGGAGTCTGGGTGAGGGTTAGGGTTTCGGGAGGACCGAACAGTTGGTATAAAGCTGGCAGTTGGAGCTCGGGGAGGGTGTTTCACCTACGAATGCGGCTCCGACGACAGAGAAGAATGGTGACAAGCGGTTAGAGATGGCTCGACCGGGACCGGACCGGCGGTTCGAACCGGAACCGGACCGGGTCAAAACCGGGACCGGACCGGAACCGGTAGGAACCGGTTTTGACCCGGTCCGGTTCCGGTTCGGGAAATTGCGTTTTTCGAACCGGCGGTTATTTATTTTTTTTTTTAACCGCCGGTTAACCGGCGGTTTTTTTAAAAAAATATTAAAATAAACCGGCGGTTAACCACCGGTTAAAAAAATTTTAAAAAAAAATACAAAACCGGCGGTTAACCGGGAAAACCGGTTAACCGCCGGTTACAACGGCAGTAAACTAGCCTTTGCCGGTTAACCGGCGGTCCTAACGGCTCCTAGCCGTTAGGAAATTAAAAAATGATAAAAAAATACATTTTTAAATATTAAAAAATTCATATCAAACCCCTATAAATACCATACCATACAATCTTCAAATCACACATCCAACAACAACAATCTCTCTTCTCTTTCTCAAATCTCAATCTCATAATCTCTCAAATTCCATCAACAATCTCTCTTAATCTCTTCCTTTCTTAATCTTCCTTTTAATTAGCTTTTGTCTTTCAATATTTTATTGCTTTTACATTTTTAATCACATTATTATATTGTTCTAAGTTTTATTGTTTTATTGTTTTATTGTTTTAATTGTTTTTAATTGCTTTTAATCATATTATTTAATTGTTCTTAATCATATTATGGCGGATCATTTTGACACCCAAGAGAGTGATAATGTCACTTCTCCCACTCCCACTCCCACCTCCCAAGTTAGGTCCTCCGCTAGGGGTAGGACCGCTAGGCCTCAAGGGCAAGCTAGAGGTTCGAGGCCGGCTAGGGGTAGGGGGGGGAGGACCGGGACCGGGTCCTCCTCCGGGAACCAATCCCGGAAACTAACATCTCCTGTTTTTACAAAGTGGTTTACTAAATTAGAACCCGGTATCGAGGAACTCGAGGCCGAGGATTATGATCCCGGACTAATTATTGTTTCTTGTAACTTTTGCGAGGCGACATTCCAATGGAAGAAAAGTGGAGGATATGGAACCCTTCAACGACACATGGAGCACAGACACGTCGCCGAGATGGGAATGCTAGGGGGACAAACGCAAATTTCCGGCGGATTTGCATCTTCTACTAGCGGTAACCCTTTATTTCGTTTTGATCATGAAGCTAATAGTGTAGCATTAGCCGAAGCTATTTGTGTTGATCATTTAGCATTTCGATTTAGTGAAAATGTAGGATTTAATGAGTATATTAAAGAGCATACACAACCCGCTTTTAAATCCGTATCTAGGAAAGTGATTAAGAAAAACGTAATTAAGGCTTATAAAAGACACAAGCACGAATTAGTTTCTTATTTTTCGCAAAATGATATGAATGTTTCTATTTGTAGTGATATATGGAGTGATAATACTCAAACCCATTCTTACATGGGTGTTACATGTCATTTTGTAGATCATCATTTTACAATGCAAAAACGTTTATTGGCATTTAGAGTCTTTGATGATTCACATACCGCACAAAATATTGCTATGATGATTCGTACAATTTTAGAAGAATATAGACTACTTAATAGAGTTTTTTCAATTGGATTCGACAATGCATCTGCTAACACCGCATCTATTAGAGATTTACAAGAAATGTGTCAACCTTTATTTGGTGGGAGATTTTTTCATATTCGATGTGCTTGTCATATTTTAAACTTATGTGTTCAAGATGGTTTACGTGCTATGAGTTATCATTTTGATCCAATTAAGAACGTTATTAAGTATATTTGGGGGCATCCTAAAGTTACAAGAGATTGGATGACCTTTTGTAAAACTAACGGGGTGCACCCAAAACGTTTTTCAAAAGATGTGGGTACCCGATGGAACTCTACTTACATATTACTATGTGAATGTATAGAATATAGACAAGTTTTAACGTCTTTTGTTTCTCAAAACCTTTCTGGCTCTACTTTCTATTTTAGCGAATCAGGTTGGGAAATATGTCAAAGTATTGCAACGTTTTTAAAATGTTTTAGTGATGCAACAAAGAGATTTAGTCATGTTTATATACCAAGTAGTAATGTTTTTGTCTTGGAAGCTTGTAATGTTATGGCTGGTTTAAGTGAGGGAGCTAAAATTCCCGGCATTGAGGAATCCGTTGCAAGCATGAGGAGTAAGTGGTTGCAATACTATAGATATATTCCCGATTGTTTTCTTGTTGCTTGTGTTTTAGATCCTAGACTTAAATTAGGAGTTTTACACGCTCTTTTAGATGACTATTATGGATATATTTTAGCCGACGGTGAACTAGAGGATATTTTAGGTATGGTTTCTAGAACTAGAACATACATTGAAACTTTATTTACTCATTTTTCGGATTCTCCGACTCCTTCACAATTACCTCCGGCTTCTTCGAGCTCTAGTAGCTTGGGGGCCTTTGGAGCTAAGTATTTTAGTAAAAGACCAAGAGTTACAAACACGAATGCGGAAATTGATAACTATCTTAACACCAACTTTGAGTTTGTTAGTTGTGAAGCTTTAGATGTTTTGAAGTGGTGGGAGGATCATAGGAGCATGTTTCCAACGCTTGCGAAGATTGCGGCTCAAGTTCTTGCCGTCCCCGCTTCAACCGTGGCGGTGGAACAAACTTTTAGTGCAGGAGGCAACACTTTAACGAGGAAGAGATCAAATTTGGCACCGGAGTCATTGGAGGCGCAATGTTGTGTTTGCGATTGGAAGAGAGCCGCAATGAGGCAACAACGTAACATTAACGAGTCATCGGAAGACGAGTGGATTGGAGATTCTACTACGATACGCACCGATTCATCCGCCGAAGATTCGACTTAGGTAACGGGTTTTGAAAAAAGGTAAAGAACTACGTGGGCTTTGATTCCTCTAACCCGAGAGGATACGTAGGCAACTTAACAAGTAAGTCACTGTTAAGTGCAAGCCCAATTTTTTTTAATTTTTTTGTTCCTTCATATTTAATTTAAAAAACTTAAAAAAAATGATTATAAAAAAACGCTATTAAAAAGAATGTTTTACAAAACATTCTTTTTAATAGCGTTTTTTTATAATCATTTTTTTTAAGTTTTTTAAACATAATTTTTAAACTTAAAAACAATGACAAAACATTCTTTTTTAATAGCGTTTTTTTATAATCATTTTTTTTAAGTTTTTTAAACATAATTTTTAAACTTAAAAACAATGACAAAACATTCTTTTTTAATAGCGTTTTTTTATAATCATTTTTTTTAAGTTTAAAAATTATTTTTATATTTTTTTATTTATTTTTAAAAAATTTTTTTTTTTTTTTTAAAAACCGGTCCGAACCGGACCGAACCGGATGAACCGGTATGAACCGGAACCGGATTGAACCGGATTGAACCGGACCGGAACCGGATTGAACCGGACCGGAACCGGACCGGACCGGACCGGGAGCCAACTCTACAAGCGGTGAAGGCGAGATCGGGATGAGTAGTGATGCGGCAAAGCGAGAAGGGAGAAAGGAGAAAGGAGAAAGAGGAAAATGCCCTTTTCTAATTTTTAAGGAGCTCAAAAAATGAGTGACATTTTTAGTAATTTCTACGAAAATCCAAGGTACATTACAAAGTCAAAAACTTGATATGAGATCTCAACCATTCATTGTCTTTTTTAGCTTATGTGGCATATTTACAGCCATTGATAAAAGTATTTCTTACACAATTGTATTCTCTCATTTACTGTAGTTAGGATTTAAAATAAAAAAATAAAAAATATTTTTATTAAATAAAAAGAAATTATTATTATATCTTATAAAAATACTGTTTAAATTTATTTTCTTTATTACAATAAAAAATCGAACATTTGAAACCAACTAGATCAACTCAAACCCTTCCAAACCGGAAATTTTATCGACCCTTTTGATTGAACCCGACCCGTTCGACCTGTTTACCAGGTCTAGTGGTGTGCACTAAGCCCAACATGCGGCCCTAAAATTCCATTTTAAAGCAAAATGACAATATATGCAATCAAGATCGAATTGTTGTGCAAAAAGAGGTGCCCTTTGGGTTTTTGTATGAGAAGGAGAAAGATCATTGGCCTCTGGACCTCCTTCCTTATTGTTGGGAAAAAAGAAAAAATGTTTGTTCGAAAGTTACATGCATTTCTCCTTTCACATGTGTTGGGTAATGGGTTTGGTGTTTTTGTCCCTGGAGCTGTTGTTTCAAATGTTGTGGCCAGGAAGAGGAAAATGTACCAATCCAATTGCATAGACAACAGACACAATTTTATCGCTTTTCCTTTTTCCACTTTTGGAAAACTTGGAGGTGATGCTCTAGACTTCTTGTCCACGGTGAACCAATGCTAGTATTCGCCTTTTTATATTTCAACGTTGTGTTTTGCCTTGAATAAGGGTGTCAGAGTCTAGTTAGTGGCTAGGCTCCTATCCAACTTTTTCTAATTCACTTCTTCAAGAATTGTTTAATATGTATATAAAAAAATGACAATATGAAAAACATACAGAACCCAAAATTCCAATTTAAAGAAAAATGACAATATGAAAAATAGCTTATCAAACATATAAACTAGTAGGGCTATTCATCTCGTCTGGTCCGGTCTTGGACCTGTTTGGACCGTAATTTCTATTTTTATTATTATTTCTTTTTTAATAATTAAAAATATAATATTTGATAAGCGGTGTTTTACATACCGCAACTATGGATTATTAGCTAGTTTTGTATAGGATTATGTTATTTGTTTCTATGTAATCTGTATCATGGAGCTGTTCGAGAGAAGATTTACATACGAGATTCCAAGAGATGATACAAGCATTGGAAGCATTGAAGCATAAGGAAGAAGCTGCTGAAGACGAAGACGAAGACGAAGACTTGAAGAAATCAGCAGGTTCTGCCTCAGACAACATAGCCGCACCCGCGGGTCTCAAGCCGCACCCGCGGGTTTCATCCTCAGACAAGGATTCGATAAAGCTCAAGCCGCACCCGCGGGTCTCAAGCCGCACCCGCGGGTTTCACCTTCAGCCAAGGTTTTCGAGAAAGCTCAAGCCGCGCCCGAGGGTCCCAAACCGCGCCCGCGACCCTCTGCCATCCTGAGAATCTGAAGAATCCCAAACCGTGCCCGCGGCTCTCAACCCGCGGGTGCGGTTCCTCGACAGAAGAATCAAATTGATGTCTTTGCCATTTGAAGTAATTTGTGTTTAATTCTGTAACTTTCTATACGTTTTTAGTACCTTAATTCGGCTGTTACATTAGTGGATACTATTTAGGTAGTGGATGATCATCCTTGATCATCTAACCTTTGTTTTTGCATAAGTTTTTGGAGAGTTTTTCACATACTTATGAGTTGCTAAAGTTCTTTGTTTCACTTGGCGTTTGAAGCTTTTGGATTCAACAAGTTGTGAGTTTATCCTTTCCTTTTGTCTACTCTTTGATTGTCTCAACTCTCTTGTTTGTATTGTCGATGAACTAGATTTACTACTTTAGATTGATCACCTAAGTTAGTTGTGTCTTGTTCATATTGCTAGAGTTTGATAGTTCTAGTTGAATTATCATACTTGTTGTGTAGCACAATCTATTTGCATGAACTAGTTGTGATTGTTATTAGAGAAGAGAGTTGAGTACATGTCGAGTATCCGACTAGTTGTCCATGATATTGCATGTATCTATCTATTCCTGAATGCATTGCTACTTTGTTATTGAACTTTGATAGTTTCAAGGTTATAATCGAGTAAGGGTTATTATGATTAGTTGGACTAATAACTATTCAAGAACAGGAATTAGAACGATCACTTGAGAACTTGACATAGGGATAAAAAGGATTCTAAGATCAACTTGTTAATCTAATTGTGGATAATCGCTAAGTGGAACACTTCGCTTAATCTTGTTATAACCAAGTTGACATTCGATACTTCGTATCAAAACCAAACCCCCCCCCCCTTTTGGTTACGTTTATTGGTTAGTCATTGTGATAACTTAAGAATTTGATAAACTGATTCTCTTGGGATTCGACCCTTACTTGCGCACTATATTACTTAGTTTGCATGTTAGGATTACTTGACTTGGCACACGACAAATTCGCCTCGTCAATATTATTTCTATTTTTTAAAATATATTGTATAATTTATTATTATCTATATTATCTAGATATATATATATATATATATTTAAGCTCATGAGAAATCAGCTCTTAGGGAGAAACGGAGTTAACGGTCTATAGACGTTGGATCAAATATGGATGAATGAACCAGATTCACTTGTATTTTTGAATTATAATAATAATCTTTTAACCCAAAATACTTCCCTAAATCCCGCAGTTTACCTTCCCTATTTTCTCCTCTCTCTCCTCCCTTATTCTCTCGATCTCGATCTTCCATTGTCGCCGTCTCTCTCTCTCTCTCGATCTCTTCCATTGTCGCCGTCTCTCCATCTCTCGATCTCTGTTCGTCATCGCCCCATGCCTCGCCGATAACCTACGCTCTATACTCGTGCTCGCCGGTAACCACAGTTCTGACCCTCGTGCCTACTCTCGTGCTCGCCCAAGCCCATCCATCTCGACTAATTCGCTGCAGTGAACCCGCCGTCTGGCTCGCCATTCGTTGCGCCACCGTCTTGCTCGCCATTCTTGCAGCCGTTCGTAGTCGCCGGTAAGCCTCAATTTGGTGTGTTTTTGTTTAGTAGATTAGGGTTTACAAATTAGGGCTTTCGTTCTAATTCAGCAAAATTAGGGTATTGTGGATTAGTCGTTTCCTTCTAATGAACATAATCCATATATTACCATTTGTGCTCAATTGCTCTTATACACTTACATGTAGCTTATCTGACTCTTCAATTATTACTTGTCGAACTATTTGTTCAGTTGCAACAGAAGTACCAAAGCAAACATACTAGTTGAAAATGGATGCTCCAAAAGAGATTTTTCTTAAAGACTACAAGATGTCGGATTAAAATTTTGATACTTTACGAGTTTCTTGCTTGCATGTGGTTTAATTTTGGCTAATTAACAAACGTGGATGTCATACTTAACTATGTTCCACTTTAGGTTGATTTGAAATTCTTGTTGGATGAAGATAAGACCACTGTCTTTTCAAAAATATTATTATTATATAGTTGTTGATGATGTGTGAGTATATTTTTTTATCTTCGGTCTCAACTTGAAAATATCAGTACTCTTATACTTAATTTCTAGGCACGTTGATGTAGATGAGAATGAGTTTTGCTCTATCTTTTGAACTAGTCTAGGCATATAGAAACATCGAATGGCGTCTATAAACCCTTGGTTGTTGGATTCCGTGTTAAGCTGTTTTGCTTGCTTTTGCACTCTTGTTCTCTAGTAGCTTATGCATGAAGAATATAGGCACCCATCGAGGTTTATTATTAGAGATGTAATTTGTAATGTATAATAACATGAGAATCTCTGCTGCAGGAAATTGTCATGTTGAATGTGGATTACCTAATACTCTCTCTGTCCCCTTTTATAAGCTCCATTTGATTTTTCATCACTATTCACAATTCGAGAGAATCTTCTCGATTTCTTCCAATATATAATGAAAAATATGGTCATATGGGGTCTTGTTTGATTCGTCTCAATGATTACTTTAACAATATCAAATTTTTATATTTTTTACTAATAAATAATTAAAGATATTAACGAAACAAAACGTGCATCGGCATCCGCACCGAGGTCAAATGGGGCTTATATTGAGGGACGGAGGGAGTATAACTTAAATAAAAGCCTAGTATAGGACTTCTATTGTTTTTTCTTGTCTCTTTTTTATTTGTTAAGTTATGCATGATTAAAGCCTCTATTGTTACTAATCTTAGTGTCTTTATTGTAGTAATTTGTGTAGGATTCAATCATGGTTACAGGATAAACAACAACAACTGATGTCGTATCACTGGCGTGGGTGAATACCCAAAACAAGACTGATGACGGGATCTATGTAATTCTTGTGATCATCGATCGTCATCTTCTTTCTTTATGTTAGATGGTACTGTAAAAACGTTTTGTTGCTTATGCAGATGCGGGGGTCCAAGTGGATTGCAACACATATGTATAGTTATGCAGTACATTTGTACCAATATGCACCAAATTTGTACTGATATGCACCAAATATGTATAGATATGCACCAAATATGTATAGATATGCACCGTATCAACGCTTTGATTATAATGAAGTTGAGTTTGATTTTTAATGACACTTGAGCATGGTTTTTAATCAATGTTTTATGTTTATTGTTTTATGATTTCAAAGTTGGCATTGGAAGTGATATACCGATGCAATCAATACTTTTATTTGTTTATTTTAGGTTTTGATTTATATCTCTAGATTAAAAGTTGTTAAGTTGCTACATGAATTTTCCCCCCAGAATTAATGCATATAAATAGTTGCATTAGTACAATATTGAACATATGACATACAATGCATGGATAATGGTGTTACTTTTGCAATTGTTCAATATTCTTTTCATGAATGTTTTGATATGCATTACGTTTGTGTTGATATTCAGTTTAGTTGTCGTGATATGCAATATCAACTTGTTGATGAAGTGCACATCTATTCAAGAACGAATATCAATACCAACAAAGTGCATATAAATTTAATAAATATCAATACCAACGAACTGCATATCACCAATAGCTTTCTGCATATCGTTCACCAACAAAGTTTATATCGAACATCAATACCAACAGAGTGCATATCACTAATAGCTTTATGCATATCGTTTCCAAAATATCATTACATTGACTTAAAAAGCTTAACAAAATATCAATATAGTGTCTTGAATATGCCTTAACGATTTCTACATATCGTTTATAGCATTGTGCATCTCAGTATCCTAATAGATCAACATCATTTGTCTGATGAAGAATACATGACGTCATCCTTTGGGTTCTTCAACCTATATGAACCTGTGTTGTGCATATCAATGAACAGTAAGTGCACATCTATGAACAACGAGTGCATATCAAGTAAATAGGATTAATAGGAAGTGAGGGGTGAAACCCAACATAGCTATTGCATAACAACGATTACGAAGTGCATATAGATTTATCGTTTTTGCGTATAACAATGAAACCCTAGCGAACGCTAATCAAATTCAATAGGTAAACCAAATTCCATATCATGAGGAACCCTAAATAGATACTGCATAACAACGATTAGAAACCGCATATCGAACTAACGTTTTTGCATATCAGAATAAAACCCTGGCGAACAAGGAATTAAAGGATTTTCCAATTATTGGTTTAATGTCATCGGGACAATGAGGAACCCAATACTTTTTGTTTCTGTCTTTCACGTCAATAACACATTCGGTACCATATAATGCTTCATCATCATCATCTGACATGCAATCAACACCATCGTCCGAGGAAGAATAAATCACATCATCAGGTCGGTTCTTCTGCATACCTGATATAGTTTTGTGCATATTAATAAACCGTAAATGCACATTCATTAAGAACAAGTGCATACCAAATAAATCAGATTGCATAACCGCGAAAAAATAACTTAGGGCGAAAGCCAACATACCTACTGCATAACGGAGATTACGAACTGAATATTGATTTACTTTATCGGATATCAAAATCTCACCCTAGCAACCGATAGTAAAATTTAAATAGGTATACAAAATTCAATAGGTAAATCAAATTTCTCACCCTCATGACCGTCAATTTACATGAAAGAATCTTGTGAATCTAATATGAAAGTCGAATGTCACATCCACTTGGCTAAGAATTCGATTCGAGAGGCAAAAACCATTGTTAGAATCAAAACATATCTACTGCATATCAAGTATATCCGGGTGCATAACAGCGATTACGAAACGCATACGACACCCTTTTTACTGCATAAAAGAATTCATGTGAAACCCTAAATTGCTACTGCATACCACCGAATCATCTGATGCATATCGTTTTATTGTTGTCGCATATCAGAACGAAACCCTATTTAACCCTAGTTTGATGCATATATCAAAGTCGAGTATAATCAAATCCTAATAAAACTCTAATCAAATTCCTATGAATCTAATATATCAAAGTCGATTTTAGTAAACAAATTTGATGCATATCTCGATACTAACCTTCCTCCATGAAGATTTGTGTGATGTTGTATCAATCAACTATTGTTACCGTCGGGAAGAAAAAACCAGAAGAGAAGAACGATGGAAGAGAGAAGGCGTTGAATTGATGGAAGAGAGAGAGAATTTAGAATTGCCATAAATTAAGGAAGGGGTTATGATAGTTTTTTCCTTATTTTCTTTTAATTTCAAGACATCTAATCTAGCCCTTCATCTAATCTCATTTTATGGCTCATATTCGTTAACTCAGTTTTACTATAAAAGTGGTCTTACCGGAGCCTCCCTCTATATAGATATATATATATATATATATATATTAAAGAAGAGTTATTTTAAGTTCTCCCCTTAATTTAAGCTTTTAGTTGTTTATATCAATTTGTGGTTAAAACTCATTTTTTATAATTATGGAATTTAATTTTGATTTCTTAATATTTTTATCATAATAATTGCTTCACCAAATCTAAAATTTGAAACAACCATATTTAATAAAAAAAAATGTTAATATCACATGGTCTTCTAAATCTTTAAATTTAAACTACTCATTATAAAAATTGTTATATCATATATTTTATACTTATTTACTATGTTCCTATTTAATTTAAATTATTTATTGATCAATGTAAGTTTATATGATCTTCATTAAGATAATCACATTCCTTTCTATAAATATAATTGGACTTATAATTCAATCATTTTGTTAAATATATTTTTTTGCTTTTCAAAACGCAAAATTATTTAGGTGAATTTATACTATTTTTATCATATATGTTGCAATAAAAGGAAAAAGATCCGGTTAGAATAAGTTATTAGGTTAAGACTGAAGACACTTTTGTGTTCATGTGTTATAATGTGCGTGTTCATCGGGCATAACGTATGTGTTCACACGGCAGAGTATGTGCATGTCATAATGTGTGTTCATATGTTACATTGTGTGTTCATTGACGAAAATGTGTTCATACATTATAACATGTGTGTTCATGCGTAACGATGTTTGTGTTCATCGTCCTTATTCCTCAACTTAAGATTCATTCTCACCGAACTTAACCCGCAATAAAAAGTATAAGTGACATGCTTTGTTTGTTATTTTCTTTACTAACGTTCTCATTGGTAGCTTATGAAGTTCTGATGTAAGGGTCAAATTTAAAATTATGAAAAGAAATTCAAATCATGTACTCCTGCAGTATCGTGCATGACACGGAGACTGCACTAGTGTATATCATAACAAAACTATTTAGATCCCTCTTCTTCATTTTAGGTTTATTAATCTTATGTGTCATTTTGTGGATTTTTTGAAGTTTTCTTGAAGCATTTTGATATTTTAGGAAATTGAATATTAAGAATTTGTGTAGTAGTTGATTTCTATTATTTAGCTTCCTACTGATTAATATTATTCACTAAGTAATCTAACTTATAAATAGACATACATTTATACACTATTCACTACTTTGCTAAACCAATTTATTTTGAATAATCAATACAAAAATTAAAATGTGCATACATTTGAAACATATTCATTACTTACATATACTATAATTTTTTTGAAACTCAATTTTTACACTTATACATTATTTTGAATTATATAGTTTTATATGAATGAGAGTTCAAATCAATATATAAAATTGTTAAAAATTGACTTATGATAATTTGATCAAATAAGAGGTATAAAAGTTGATTTTTCGATTATGTTAGTGTAGCAATATCATTTCAAAACTATCAACTTATTTTTCGGTTAAAACTATATACGAGATTACTTATTAACTTATTCATGAACTAAATAAACTCGTGCATGACGTTGGGAATAGACTACTGCTTGTTTATTTTTCTTAAAAATATATTTTTTAATATTATTATTTATATTTAAAAATATTAAAAAAATAACAAAACCGGCCCAATTTGGGTTTTTTCCGAATTTTAGATCGAAAGCAATGCTGAAATAAGGAAAATCTAGGACTAGAGACTGGATTGAAGTAATCCAGTCCGGTCCGGTCCGAAAATGTACAACCCTATAAACTAGACTTTTAGTATTAAGTTTCTAATGTTATCTTGATCTTACGTTGGAAAGAGAAATTGCTCTAGTGGCATATTACAAAATTAAAATCAATCCTATTTTGACTCGATCAAGACAAATATTAATGAGCTTGTGTCTATATTACAAGCTCAAAATAGTGGGATATTACAAAATTAAAATCAAGGTTTTTTTTATCGGAAACCACCTATATGATGCCCTATATTGCTCAAAATCACCCGTATGTTGCAATATTACCGAAAATCACCCTTATGAACCACTCCGTCACTCAACAACCACCCCTCACTAACTTCCGTTAAATACTTATGCCACGTGACATATTATATTATAATTTTTTTTTGAGATTACAAATCACACCTTTAAAATCTTGTAATGACATTTTTTTCCATTCCTTCAAATGTTGGACAGTTTATGTAAATTATGAAAAAGTAATCAAACCCCCTAAATCATCATCCTCCCCAAACCCCCAAAACCCGTTCTTCAGCAACAAACCCTAAAACTTCTATCTGGAACGTAATTAGAAGTTGAATCATTTGTTATTTTAGATCTAGGTTTGTTAATGTGAAATTAAGGATTGTTTGTCTGCGATTAGGTGCGAAGAAGAAGAAGTGTTGCGGTGGAGGAGGAGATGCGGTGGTTTCGGCAAGGAAGAAAGCTTATGTGCTGCAAACTATTCACTGTGTGAAAAAAGAGCAAATCTTTAAGCCCAGCTGGCGAGCAAACGATACCAAATGCAAGACGCCAACAAACAAACCCATCCATCCATCATCTTTTTCTTTATTACTCTCTCAATCTTTAAGCCCAGGAGGAGATGCGGTAGTTTGAAGCTATCTTCTTTGCCCAAATTTCACCTTGTTTCTGCTCTCAAATGGGTTGTGCATATTTTAGGTTAAGTTTTGTTTATTATTGATCAATTTGTGGTGGTGAGTTCAAGAAGATTTTTTTGAAGAAAGTCAGTGATTCATCTGCCATTGAAGGAGCTTCACCTGGATTTGGATTTGGATTTGGATTTGGATTTGGGGAAGAAGATGGGTTTGGGGCTTTTAATTACTTTTGTAAAAATTACATAAACTATCCAAAGAGTTTGAAGAAATGAGAAAAATGCCCTAACAAGATTTTGGGGTGATTTCAGTAATTTCGAATAATAAATTTATATAAAGTGACACGTGTCATAAATTTCAAACGGAAGTTAGTGAGGGGTGGTTGTTGAGTGACGGAGTGGTTCATAAGGGTGGTTTTCGGTAATATTGCAACATACGGGTGGTTTTGAGCAATATAGAACATTATACGGGTGATTTCCGGTAAATAACCCTAAAATCAATCCTTCCCCAACACGCAATCCCCCATATCATTAACACTTATATACCACAAACTCAAATTGAATACAAAATAATTTGGAATTTAAACTCTAATGGCATCTTTAGCACATCTTCCGCTAGACAACTAATGACAAATAATAATAACGTAACACACGTTTCACATCTATATAGATGGTTATGAAAATTAACTAACACACGAAAAATTCAAAACTTTCTTTGAAAAATTATTTCAGAAATCTTCTTATTCTTCAACGATTAAATAGATAGAGTCCCTCATCATTGTTCATTTTGTAATAACCTAGTTGAAACCACCAGAGAACATTTATTCTTTGAGTGTCCATATACAATCAATCAACTCAAAATTTTTTCTCGACTCGATGAAAAGAATTATCAAGTGCCTATTACGAACTCTTTTGAAAACATGCTAATTGAAATGATCAACAACTTCAAAGACGATCTTATTAAAACTGAAGCGCTCTTATTCTTCTAGTATCAAATTTGATTATATAGAAACTCCATTATTTGAAATGGCTAGTGTAGGCACTACTAGAAATCACGCACAAAAACGACGCTTTTGCGTCGACACTTCAGTAAAGCGTCAGGGGAGAAAATGCCGCGTGGGTATCGGCGACGCTTTTAAGCGTCAAAACAGATCTACTATTAAATGAGTCACAAATATTATAAAAGCGTCGATTTGTAAACAACCTCCAAATTTTAGATCGAGCCCAATTCTCCCCGCCTTAACATATTCTAACCCAATTCTCCCCGCCTTTAGTCATCTAGCGAACTGGTGCTCAATTCTCCCCTCCTTCAACCCTAGAAACTATCAACGACAGCGAACTGGTGCTCGATCTTAGGTTAGAATTTCAGTCTTCCACCTCTCGATCCAGCGCACAGTCCTTCGAATCAGCGAACTGCCAACTGCAAACCAGCCTTCCACCTCGCGATCCAGCCAACTGCAAACAGGCGAGATTAGCGAGATGAGCGAGACGATCGAGAACATCAGGAATAATCTCAAGGTTTGGTGCAACGAGATCCAATATCTGAAAGTTAAAATTGAGCAAAATTTGTCCATCATTAGCTGTGTTGCTTCTCATCTCAGACCAGATTCACATACGTTTTCTTGGCCTTTATGCTATTTGAATGGATATTGGAGAGACATAACCAACTCAGTAGTTGTATTAGTGGTTAGCTTGTTATTGATTCACTAGCTCACTGTTTGATGTTATTGCTAACGACCTATCTAAATTCTTGGTACCAGGGCTGGAGGAGCTGCTGATTATCTGTTCTGGCATAGTAAACCTCGGTGTTGAGGTAATGCGTGTTGATATTTTATAAGAATATGATAAGGAAGAGTTGGGAAGTTGATGAAGGATCTCTTGGTTTAGTTTTTCTTGGGATCATGATAACTAACTTGCCTCTATCCATCTCAATGGGAGATTTGACTACTACTGAAGCTGTCATACATCTTCAAGGTCTCCATGGTGATTTGTAACTCAAGTTACTTTCAGAGTTTGCTGTAATTACTGATGGTGTACTTTTGGGCCTATTTGAGTGAAAGTATCATACATGTCCTATTAATAAAAATACAGGTGCCTTGGAAGTAGACATATTGTAGTAATTTAGATAGAACATGAAAGGAGATTATATCATTAGATTAAGGAAGGATCGTCGGCTGGGAGTAGTTGTAGACATATGGTAGTAATTTAGATAGAACATGTGTTTGTCTGTATGATGTCTGATGAGCTGATGTCCTATTAATACCAGGGTATCTTTTATCTACTACAGTTTTGTATACGTACGTGTATGCCTGTATTGTAGCTCTGACCTGATTTGGATCTTGTGATTTAGAGTTTTAATTTAGTGGTACAACTTTAAACGGATTAGACATTTGATGATGAAGAGTTTCCATACATCGAATGGGATATAGGCCTTGATTTATTTTTAGCTTAGATGGTTAAAAGTATGTTCTGTTTAATAAATAATTCATGTTCAAGTCTCATGATATCCACTTTCACATTGTAATGTCCTATCTTCTCCTATGGGAACTGGGAAGCATGTACCTCAATTTATTTATTTCTATCTCCTTGCATCAGAAGATATTTGAAGGATCAAGAAGGCCATGTTTATCATATCCTCTTCTTCCCAAATGAAATAATGATTTTGCAAAAGTAAAACAATTCAATTTTGGCTAATAACATGATCACTGCTGCAAAGTTGTTGTAGTTATGTCATATGTGGATTCTTTGTGAATGTGTGTGGGAATTAAGATGTTGTGTATTGAGTTTAGAGTTATTTTGCTGTTGGTGCAATCCGTTAGTAAATGAGAGCTTAGCTTGAAGAATGAGATTGACTAAGTATTGATTGTATATTTAAATGATCATAAACTAGCATGAGGTTGTTGCAATTTGTACTGTGCAATGTAGAATAAATTTGGTTTATGTAAATTGTACTGTCATGTATAAAATTTGGTTTATCTAGACTTTGTGTGTGCTTCTTGCAATGTTAATTAATGACACTCCGTGATTTGGGATTCATTTAAGCATATCATCCTCATAGTCGATCTTTTATAGTCTTGTTTAGAATAATCCAGCAATATGTGTTCACTTGTGATGATTTGATGCAGGTATGTGAGTGGATAAGTGCTAGAGCCGAGTAGTTCACTTTAATTTATGAATTTTGTTTCTCCAATATCATGACTTTTAATATGTGTTCACTTGTGATGATTTGATGCAGGTATGTGATGATCTACAGATGAAACAAAAGATTATCTATCTTGCACAGGTTGAAAAGAGCATTCAGTACCTGAAGAGACAAGTAAAAGGGTTTCATTAGCATTGTTTTATACAGGTACCATGAAAGTAAAGAATAACACCTGGATGAAAACTAAACACAAAGTGGACGGAGAATTTTTAAAAACAAATGACATGAACTTGAGAAAGAAAATTCACAAGTTATGCCTTGTTCGACAACAATTCCATAATATAATACAATCTCTATTCTCTGATTCTACATTGCTCTTTGAAGATTTTCTAGGCAGTTTGGATCATAGAGCTATCTGTTTGTCTTAGTTCCTTGCTCTTGCTGCTTGTCTAGATGCGTTGAACTGTGCCTTTTTTTTGTTTCTCCAATATCATGAATTTTAATGTATTGGTTTCTTTAAAATCCGATTGATAGCTCTATTGCTCTAATATCATGAATTTGCATTCATATAGGAAACTTGAAGAGATGAGCTACAAAAGCAAAAGGACAAAAATAGGTGTCCATCAAGGAACACAATCAATCATGTCTTCCTCTTCAGTGGAAAATCAATCAAGAGGTCATCATCCCCTTCCTCATGCCTCATTGCAAAGGCAAGAAAAGCAGACTACTAAACCAAAACAACTAGGACTGCCAAAGAACTTTGCTCCTCCTCCCGCAACTAGGACTAGTGAAGCACATGCTACTATGCCTCCTAAATTCACATTCCCACCTCATCTCGATCCGAAAGCTTTCCGGTTATCCAATAGAACTGCATCACTGAAAGCAAGGTAAAGTATATTTAGAATAGTCAAAATTATTTTATAAATATGTTGCAGACTTCAATTGTATCAAATTATGGTTCAGATGTTGTCAAGTATCGGTAAAGCGGCACGAGAATCTCAAGACCATTCACATACAACTGGTTGTAAAAGCTTTGCAAATACAAGGGTTGCAATTGTAAGTTTCAGTCATAAATTTCTGTATTTTTTGAGGTTGGTCAAGTAGTTTATTATGAGAGCTTAATGAGGCAATGGGATGCAAAATGCCAAGATATAGAGAAAGTGCCCTGTTAAAGAGAAAGTCAGTTCCACTAGAGTAATACAATCAGTGGGCAAATTACTTTCATTCTCTGTGCTGAATAATACAATCAGTGGGTCTTTGTTTTCAAGCAAATCAATTTTTTTGTGTTGGAATCCCTGAATTTGGGTTTACACCATTGTCTCTGCAAGATGACTCTTCTCTAGCCGAGAATTATGCATCTTTGGTGTCTATTCCACTGTCTCTGCAACTGGTTGTAAAGAAGGTTCAAACAACTTTAATTTTTGTTTGTTTTCAGGTTCAAGAAACAGGAAGAGAGCCTAGCCATATAGAGTTTTTCACATTGACTCACACCAAAGTTGATGGAGGCTTTGTGACAATTTCATCTTCAAAATTTTTGGTACAATTTTGCCAACCTATAAGCTATATTTTTTTGTTTTCTAATTGTGATACTATATTTGTATTAGACCCTACAATATGTTTTCTTATATGAACACAGGAAGAAGCAAACTCAAAAGTGGATGAATTAGTGCTCAATTATTCTCCTTCAAGGCCTCGTAAAGAAGTTGAAAACGAGGTGTTTAATGAACTAATGTATGATGATAATTCTAAACGACCACTTTTATATGGGCATGGAGCAAGAAAAGGCCAAATATTTGGAGTACATGAGGTCTTGAGAAATGAAGGACATGGATATGCAACTACAACCAACAACTCTACCGAAATGGAAATCTTGAGATCAAGAGTGTTAGGTGTGACAAAGGAAAATGAGGAAATAAAAAAGGACAATCAAGAGTTGCGTGCCAAGATAGATCAAACTAATCAACTTTTATTACAAACACTTGAAGCAGTGCGCAGTGGGAAGGTCTCTGATGAGGTCTTTAATTCTATTCACTCAGTCTTACGCAAGCCTAATTCTGAGGTATGATTTTTAATTGAACTTGTTTTGTTTGCATGTGCTTCTTTTTTTATTGCTCTGTTATTCAGATTCTGCTACATAGCTTACAGAGTGATCATCTTCATTGATTTTTAATTCAGATTCTGCTAATTGAACTCGTTTTGACGAGGTTTAGGAGATCTTACAAAGTGATATTGCTGCTACTTAACTTTTGGTTTATTGTGAATCTCATGCTCTAGTACATTAGTGTTTGATCATCTTTATTGATTTGCATGATCCTGAAATTGATGTAAAAGCTTTAGGTGATCTTATTATGATTACAATATGATGGCTAATTATTTTCTTTTAAAATTGATATTGCTGCTACTTTGCTTTCAGTTTATGGTGAATCTCATGCTCTAGTGTATTAGTGTTTGATCATTTTCATTAGTTTGCATGATCCTGCAACTACTGCAAAAGGTTTAGGTAATCCTATTATGATTATAGTATGATGGCTAATTACTTGCTTTTAGAATTGATTTTGCTGCCACCTTGTTTTCGGTTTATGATGAATCTCATGCTCCTGTACATTTGCTTTTGGTGGAAATTCTTCCCATGCTTAGGTACCACAGGTTGGTTCAGCTGCAAATCGGGATAATACTCGCAATGATGATCTTCTCTCTTCGAGTCCGTCGCGGTAGAAGTATTAATTAGGACATGCTATGGTATTTGGACTTGAATTTGCAAGTTAATTGACAAGCTACTTTGAACTGAGAATTATTTGATTAGGAAAATGGACAAGTATTAAGCTAGTTTGCTTCATGTATTATGGATATAGTTAATACTCAAGTTGTTTATGTTTGACCACATACAACATTTTGAAGCATTTGCTTTTTGAGAATTTAGAATCATGTGCTTTCTGAAAATTTTGACAGTTAAAAATGTTCAGTTTCTGGGCTTTGTGAGAATTTCTGAGAAATTTGACGCTTTTTGAAAATGGACAAGTTCGACGCTTTTAATTGTCGAGATGTTCAATTTTGGACCCTTTTTTTTCGTCTTCTAATGTGTTTTTGCGACGCTTTTTGATACAACTGTGACGCTTTTGTTTGTCGTTAGCTTGATTTCCCGCAATCTCCAAAAAGCGTCGAAAATGTCATTTCGACGCTTTAAAGCGACGAAAATATTCGACGCACAAAAGCGTCGAAAATAAATGGCATTGACATTTTCGACCCTCAAAAGCGTCGAAAATAAATGGCATTGACATTTTCGACCCTTTACCATAACGTCGAGTGTTACGTTCGACACTTTTTACCGTCGCTATTTGTACAAAAAAGCGTCGAATTGGACCCGTATTTCTAGTAGTGAGGGCAGAATGATAACTCCTTATCTGATAACTATATCAGAGCTGTCAGGTTACATTTCATGGCCACGAGCCTGTTCCAGTCTTACCGACCTTTTTCCAGGATCACCGCTTGCGATGGTCAGGTCATCCCTCCGAAATGACATCCCATGCCTTGCCTGTTTCAAAGAAAAAAAGAAACAAAAGAAACACAATTCGTCAACTGAAACGTTCATTATCTAAATTATAATTAAAACTGTCAATCTTCAACTGAAACTGTCATCACCTCAAAATCGTTATCAGTTAAAATTATAATCAACATAAATAATCATCATGTATCATACAATATGATTAGTTAAGAGTTAACACACTAAATATTTTAGGGTTAAAAATACAAAAGGTTATTTGAGGAGCGCTGAAATGGTTAATGGATCGTACTCGCTCATATACTGGAAAGCCCACTAAGACAAAATTACAGGCCCTAATATTAGGCCCATTCACGAATTGTGTAAATGAAAACCCTAGCCATCGAAATGAGGAAAGAAACGGAGCGTAAATTCGCCGAAGCACCTATATATAGCCTTTGAACCCTGTCACTTCATCCGCCTCTTTCTCTGCTCTCTCGAACCAACTCGCATACTCTTCCTTAAACCCTCGCAAAACCCTAGCCGATAATCAATGGAGTTTTGGGGTATGTCTTTGTTCTCCCTTCCATGTCACATTTGCTCAATTCTCTTTGAATCTTGTCATGCTAGTCATGTATTTCGTAAATAAATCTGCTATGAATTGCTGTCTGGAGGTTTCTTCTTTTACCGGCTATGCGTATATGTCTTAAAATCTCTAATCTGTTTGTGTATAGTGTTAGTTTGTTTTGGTTATTCGTTGTCTACATATATTCCTTCATAAGAAATCTGTTATTGGCTTGTTTAATCTTTACTGTATTTCTTGTTTTGGTTTAATCGTTTTTCGTGTTCTTTAGTGGCATGTTTAAAGCTCGTTCTCTTGGTAATAGTTGGCTCTTGTTTCATGTATTTTGGCCTTTTGGATTGGAATATATATTCGTAGTGCATATTTTTTTTCTCCTTTTGTTTTGATTACTGTATTTGCGGTTATAATTTTCTTGTTATAGTTAGGGTTAGTCTGTTCTGATCTTGCAATTCTTTTGCTTACAGGAGTTGAACTTAAAGGTGACAAGCCCGTCAAGGTAACACCTGGTATGGACCAAGTGGTTCACCTTTCACAGGTAACTGGATATTCATGGATATTGTTAAGTTCGTTCTAATGTACTATTGACATATTTTCAATTAATCAACTTGTTGCATATTTTAGGCCACTCTTGCTGAGATCAAGGGTGACAAGCCTGTGATGCTGTATGCTAAGGTTGGAGAGCAGAAATTGGTGATTGGTGTACTCAAGGCTGACAATATTCCTCAATTGTCATTTGATTTGGTATTTGAGAAAGATTTTGAGCTGTCTCACAACTGTAAAAATGGATCTGTCCACCTCACTGGATACAAGAGTTACATTCATGATGAGGAATATCCTTTACATAGTTTATTAATTCATTGTCTTAGAATCATGATCAGAATCTTGTTGCATTTTTTATCTGTTTTTTATTCTTACTACTTAATTATTGCTATGTTAATTCCTTAACTCATTCTTTTCTGTCTTCCACTGAAGAGGAAGATTATTCTGGTAAGTTCAAGGATTTACATAGCATGTTTTAGGATTCAATGTTTTAATTACTTTGTAGTAATGCTCTCTTGAATTTTTCAGAATTTTCTGATGATGATGTGCCACTACCCCTTGAAAACATCCCAAACGGTAAATCATCTTCATCCTAAATTATTTGTATTTCATCTTTGCTTCATATACCATGTTTTTATTTATTTAATCAATTACTCTCTCAGGTGTTGCTGCTCCAGCTGCGTCTAAGGCCAAGGCCAAGGCTACTGCTCTTGCAGCGAAGAATGACAAAAAGCCTGCTGCTGAAGAAAATGATGATGATGAATCTGATGACGATGAAGATATTGATTCTGATTCTGATGAATCAGGCGAGGATGATGATTCTGATGAGGTTTGTGTATACCCTTTGCAATTCTTTATTTGTTCGGTTTATCCTGCTTGGCTAATAGGTTTCTAATAAATTATTGGATCTTTTCTTATTTCTGTTTCCATTTGACAAAATGTTTGTTTGGTTTTCGTTCTATTGTGATTCTTTCATTCTTATAAAAGTTGATTGTTTGTGCAGGAAATGGACGATGCAGACAGCTCAGATGAAGAAGAGGAAACACCAGTGAAATCGGTATATATTGTGCACCTACAGTCAAATTGGTAATTTTGGGATCTCATATTGATTGACTTGTATTAATTGATCTTGCAGGACAAGAAGAGGCCTGCTTCTGCTCTTAAAACCCCTGAGGCTAAGAAAGCAAAGCCAGCAACCCCTCAAAAAACTGGTAATTAATCTTTGCTTGTTTTGGTTGTTACCATCTATAAGTAATGCTCTATTCTTCTGATCAATTCATTTGCTTGTGCCTTGTTATTTGCAGCAGATGGAAAGAAGAGTGGTGGCCATGTCGCAACTCCTCACCCTGCTAAGAATGCTGCAAAGACTCCCAAGTCTGGTGGCCAAACTGCTAGCTGTGGCCCATGCAAAAAGTATGTTTTATACTAAACCTTCTTGATTAGTTTGATTTTGTTTGTTTATATGGTTTGGGAATTTGGTGTTTATATCTGGCTGTTGTTTTTGGTTTCAGGACATTCAACTCGCAAGGTGCTTTGGATTCTCACACCAAGGCTAAGCACAGCGGTGGAAAATAGAGCACTGCTCTGGGATGATTGTCTTGAGATGTTTTGTTCTTATGATTTCTGGTTTAGCTTGGGGTATTTTGGGGGAATTAAATTGGAAGAAAAAAATGGTTGTTTCTCGCGAATGTGGTTCTTGGATGTTTTGACTGTCCCTAAGCTTTGCGAATTTTGTTTGTTTACCCTTTTGAGATATGTTAACGGTACTTAGAGTTGAGTTTCATTTTATAAAGTTTTGCAATATACTTGTGTCTGTCAGTCTGGCTTTAGAATCATCAAAACATTCTCTACTCCAATTAAAAAACTCAGTAATTGTGTCATTGTCCTGTGAATGGTGATATAATTACAACCACCTTCTGCACCGAATTCTCCTCGAGTCTAAATCAACTCTAGCTACTTGACCCTTCCCAGTTCATGTTCTACTGTTTGTATAGTCGAACTCATCAACAACACAATGATTTTTATTACTATGTGTCTATAATTTATAAACAAACATAAATAATTTTAATATAAATAAAAATATGATTTTTATATTGATATGAGTTTAAATAAGGAAATTATATCAATAGATTTAGTATAGTGATCTTTGTATGTATATATTTTAATTGATTTGTGTTCAAATAAGAAAATAATATCATTAGAATTAGGTTAATTATCTTTATATATATATATATATATATATATATTTAATTTTCTATTTTTGAAACAAATGACATGTTCGAAATAATGACATGACATAGCTTATTGATGAATATAATGTTTTGCTTTAATAATTATATAGAGATTGCAGTTTCGTTTAGCTTCGGTATAATCTGTTTATTTTCAGTGGATTCTTGAGAGTTTTTCTTCCATAAAAAAAAGTTATATTAGGAGAAAGCATTTTCAACTCAAACGGGTTGATAAGGCGAGCAGGAGACTTTATTCATAACGAGCCAAACAAATTGATACGTAATGTAAGGAAACATGCAATTTGAAGAGTTTATTAATTCCTTGCTAACGTAAACAAAAGTCAAAATCAGCTTATTATTACTAATGTATGTTTGAACGGGTTTTCAAAAGAGCTGGTTTGCCCGAGTGGTTAAGGGGGAAGACTTAAGATCTTCTGCACAATAAGTGCGCGTGGGTTCGAACCCCACAGCCAGCATTCTTTTTCCCCACCGTTATTATTGTTTTTTTTCCCCCCAAAAATGTTTCTATAATACTCGTATTACATTAAAAAAAGAGGTTTTTGGTATAAATCACCCGTCATTTGCCCAAATTTGCAAGAAACCACCCGTATCTTCGTTAATGATTCTAAACCACCCAAAACTTGCCTTCCGTTAACAAAGTCACACCCAAACCATATTTCTGTTAACATTCTGTCTAAATACGTGAAAAGAGCAGATTGCCCCTTCGTTTTCGTTAAAATTACACTAAAAAATTGACCTTGTTACTGTTCATCGTCTTCAACCTCCCACAAAACGCCCTAGGTCGATTCGGATTTTGACTCAAACACTCGATTTTCATTCCCTAAACACTCCCATTATGGTCTATTTCTTCTCCTCTTTCATTCCCCTCAAGAATCTAGAGTTGTGGTGGCCGGAATCGTGATGTGCCATTGAAGGTCGAGCTCAGCCTCTTCCTTGTTCCTCCATTTTTTCTTCGATTTTCAACCTCTAAACACTCCCATTATGGTCTATTTCTTCTCCTCTTTCATTCCCCTTAAGAATCTAGAGTTGTGGTGGCCGGAATCGTGATGTGCCATTGAAGGTCGAGCTTGGCCTCTTCCTTGTTCCTCCATTTTTTCTTCGATTTCCAGACTTTAAACACTCCCATTATGGTCTATTTCGCCTCCTCTTTCATTCCCCTCAAGAATCTAGAGTTGTGGTGGCCGGAATCATGAATTGTCATTCTAAGTTTGCAAAGTCACAATTGAAGGTGAGGTTGAAGACGATGAATAGTAGTAACAAGGTCAATTTTTAGTGTAATTTTAACAAAAACCAAGGGGCAGTCTGATCTTTTCGCGTGTTTAGACGGTAATGCTAACAAAATTATGGTTTGGTTGTGACTTTGTTAACGGAAGACAAGTTTTGGGTGATTTAAAATCATTAACGAAGATACGGGTGATTCCTTGGAAATTTGGTAAAATAACGGGTGGTTTAAACCAAAAAACTCGAAAAAAACGTCAGTTTGAATTTTAACTTACAGCTTATGCGTGCGTCTTTGCCCCATGTGAAAATGAGTTGTGTCTACATATGAAACTTAAATCTATTTTTTATTTGCATAAATAACATTTAATAATAATTCTTGCCACAACTGTTGGTGCAGGCTGCAAGTTGACATACTTAAGGCAAGCTATACTCATTTACTCATTTCCATTTACAAATTTTGATCCCCCTCTCTATCTAGCTTAGCTTCTATCATCCCACAGCTTTTCCCCTTTCCTCATTTCTCTCTTTCTTTCACAATCTTCCCTAACAAACTACACATACATATCTATAGAAGACAGAAAATGGGCACAGTAGTTCACCCAGGAGATGAAGAGAAAGCAACCAAAAAGGATCAACTTGATGCCGGAGCTCTTTTCGTCCTCCAATCTAAAGGTTATTTATCTATCTGTCTGTCTGTCTGTCTGTCTATCTGTCGGGTTTATGTTCATATAATTTAGTTTCTACATTCATTTTTCAGGATCATGGTGGCACGCTGGATACCATTTGACAACATCTATAGTTGCACCAGCCTTGTTGAGTTTGCCCTATGCCTTCACATTTCTAGGATGGACAGCTGGCATCTTCTGCCTCGTTATCGGCGCCCTCGTCACGTTCTACTCGTACAACTTGCTCTCTCGTGTCCTCGAACAACAAGCCGAGATCGGGAATCAACACCTTCGGTTTCGTGACATGGCATTCGACATTTTAGGTATGCATATTGCATCACTTTCTATGTTTGTTATGAGTTGTGTGCCACAAGTTTTGCATGATTAAAGAGAAGACTTACTAGTCAGCTAGCCAATAAAATTATATTTGAATATATAATATTCTACCTATGGGTCAAAAGAATCCAGATGAATAGTCTTAACAACTAGCAACACTCCAAATAATTGGATTGATTCAAGATTCTTTGCATACCCATGTCATCGTAAGGTCATGTAAGATTGGGATTAAGTGATTAAATTAAATTTCGGTCCAAAATGATGGGCAGAAATATCAAAGTGTTTTTGTAACTTGTAAGTGGTGACTGGTGTTAGATACTGATTTTATTTCATATATCTAGCTACCATCATTGATACAGTCAATTCAAACTTCTTTTTTTTTACAAGCTTTGATTTTCTCAACAACATTTCCCCGCTCAATACGATATAACTATTACTCCCTCCGAGTCCTTCACTATAAGTCCCATTTGACCTCGATGCGGATGCACGTTTTGTTTCGTTAATATCTCTACTTATTTATTAGTAAAAAATACAAAAATTTGATATTGTTAAAGTAATCATTGAGACGAATCAAACAAGACCCCATATGACCATATTTTTCATTATATATTGGAAGAAATCGAGAAGATTCTCTCGAATTGTGAATAGTGCTGAAAAATCAAATGTGACTTATAAAAGGGGACAGAAGGAGTATATTCAAAGAAATCTGCAAGAGGATATTTTTCATCAAGAAAACAAGTTGTCATTTTGTTTAATACTCTCTCTGTCCCTAAATATAAGACCCATTTTTATTTTTAACACTATTTACAGTCGAAGAGAATCTTCCGATTTCTGTATAAGGTAAAAACTGTAAAATATAGTCATGAGTGATCTTGTTTGATTCATATTAATGAGTACTTTAACAATATCAAAATTTTACAATTTTAACTAACTTATAACGTGAGATATTAACGAAATAAAACATGTATCGACAATATATGTCTATTTAAAATTGGAAGATAAAAGGGACGGAGACTATATTTTTAAGATATCATTGTGTAATGATTAATAAGACTGCTTTCTAATTGGAAAATTTATATTGTTGGGCGCCAATTTTGCAACATGTACGTAATTAAATGTTTGAATACAATTGTGTTGTCGTTATTACAGAATTGTAGAAGATCAATTTTTATAGGTGGACGTGCTTATTTTGACCGGGTCTGTAACAGATTCTATTTTATTGGGTTACCATCTTTGACATTTCAACGATAATGATGCCCATCCATTTCATACACCTTCCATCCCTCAAAATGTTCTTTCCATTTCTGTTGGACACGATTGTCGAGATACGTTTTGCATCGTTAATATCACTTATTATATGTTTCTACAATTTATAAAAATTTGATATTTGTAAAGTACTAAATGAGACGAACAAAACAAGATCCCATATGACCATATTTATTCTTATGAATTAGAAACAATCTAGTAAATTGTGTTAAATTGTGAATAATGCACAAATTTAACATGAGAAAAACATTAGGGGACGGAGTGAGTATATCATAAACCTGGCTTATAATATTTGACCTACTGGAAAACATATTACACATGACTATGTTAAGAAGATATATCTATATACTCCGTAGCTAACTCGTATATTAAGATTAAGATATGTTATTAGCTAAAGATCGAGTCCGTATGCTAGTAAGAGTATATTTTATACCAAGGTTTTTAAACGTCCGAAAAATGAAATTTATATATTCGATCTGAATGATACATATAATAATTAATAATGCAGGGCCAAAATGGGGAAAGTACTATGTGGGTCCTATCCAGTTTTTGGTATGCTATGGTGCAGTTGTAGGTTGCATTCTTCTTGGAGGTCAATGCATAAAGGTTGGTCCTACATCTCAATTCTATCCTTTTCATTGTTAAGTTTTCTACATTGGTTTTTATATTTTTGTAATATGAACCCTATTCAGATCCAAAAGAATATGAAATAATAACAAACTTATACTCCCTCTGTCCCAAAATGATAGTCTCATTTCAACTCGGCACTTATGTCGAGATACGTTTTCTATCGTTAATATCTCTCGTTATATGTTAATAAAAAGAGGTTTTTGCATAGAACCACCCTTTATTTGGGCCAATTTGCATGAAACCACCTCTTATATCACTATTGATTTAAAACCACCCACTATTTCATTTTTTATTACAAAATCCCACCCTCGACTAACTTCTGTTAAATTTTCCATCCAAATATTGAAATTACGATTTTGCCCTTTTCTTTTTTTTTCATGTTTGACGCTGGTAAAACCAGCGTCTCTCACACATAAAAAAAATCTGAAGCTGACATAAGTGCCTATATTGAGAATTTCTTTTGAAAAGAGCCTACGTCGAGAATTTTTTCTGAAAAAAAGCTCATTTCAGAAAAAAATTCGAAGATTTTTGTCTTGTTAAATGGTAAGTAGGACCGACTAAATGCAATTAGGTAACGTTCTCTTGCTTTCCAATTCTGATATTTGGTTTCTAAATCATTTACATTTATTTTTCAGGCTATCTACCTATTGTCAAAACCAGAAGGGACAATGAAGCTATTTGAGTTTGTGATAATTTTTGGAGGGCTAATGCTAGTATTAGCTCAAATCCCATCCTTCCACTCTCTTAGGCACATCAACTTGGTGTCTTTGTTTCTTTGCCTTCTCTTTAGCACTTGTGCAACCGTAGGATCAATCTACATAGGTATACTTTTCTTATTGAGAACTTTCGATTACAATGCCAATCACATAATCTTAGATACGGTTTTAATGCAAGAAATATGTAACTAATTACATGTGTGTTTCTTTTCTTTTTGGTTATAGGACATTCATCAAGGGCTCCCGAAAAAGAGTACTCTATACTTGGCGATAATACGGATAAAGCATTCGGTGTGTTTAACGCTGTGGCAATCATAGCAACAACGTTTGGAAATGGAATTATTCCTGAGATTCAGGTAAGCTACAAACAATAATGAATATTCTTCCGAAAAAACCAAAACAAAACGAAATAAAACAAGACTGTATTCAAATTGTTGTTGTTGTTGTTGTTGTTGTTGGTGTGTAGGCAACGCTAGCGCCACCGGTGAAGGGGAAGATGTTGAAGGGGCTAACCGTATGTTATTGCGTCGTGATTGTCACCTTCTTCAGTGTCTCGGTTTCGGGGTATTGGGCATTTGGTAACAAATCAGATGGCCAAATCTTGAGTAACTTCACGAATAATGGAAGTGTGCTGATCCCTAAATGGTTCATTTACATGACCAATGCCTTTGTCATTCTACAACTCTCTGCGGTCGCTGTGGTAATTTCTCTCAACTTTACATACAAAGATCCCTTGTACACAAAATATAAACCCAACACTAATATTGTGTTTATTGTTTATAACGTGTTCCAAGAAAAATTAAATTTTAATTACAATTTGGAGAATGGTGTCGCAGTGCAATCAACCTTATTGTTAAAACTCACCTCGTCTAAGTGTTATATGGATTTTCTACTCACCTCGTCTAACTGTTATATGGATTTTCAATAAACTTTTCAGATTTTTATGATCTCATCCTTCAATATACGCTAGGATGGCTATTGTCATATGATACGTTATGTTACTAAAAATGCTATGATTTTTTTTGTATAGGTTTACCTGCAGCCCACAAACGAGGCGCTAGAGAATCTATTATCCGATCCAAAAGCGAAACAATTCTCAGCACGAAACCTCGTACCGAGGGTCGTTTCCCGAACAATCTCGGTTGTGTTGGCCACCACTGTAGCGGCGATGATCCCGTTCTTTGGAGACATCAATGCGGTCATCGGCGCTTTCGGGTTTTTGCCGTTAGACTTTGTGCTTCCCGCCATTTTCTACAATGTCACGTTCAAGCCCAATAGACGAAGCTTTGTATTCTGGCTTAATGTCGTGATCATTGTTGTGTTTTCGGCGTTGGGAGTCGTAGGATCCATTGCTGCTGTTAGGCAGATCAGTCTTGATGCTAAAAACTATAAGTTATTTGCCAATGTATAGTTGTAGCTAGTAAGAACTCTCTATATAGGGTATGATTTGTGATGTATTTATGCGTAAGTTTTAAGTGTTTTGTTGGCTTTGGCCTATTTATGTGAAAGATGTTTTCCATAAGACACAATAAACAAGCAGGATAACGGGGTACAAAGAAAATTGACAATAAGCGAGGACTAATGTTTCCGATCTGAAATTTCATTATCACGAACGCTTAGGTGTTTATTTCATTGCATTTCATCTAATTTTTGTCTCTAATGTGCTGCAACTTCTTCAGGACCCAAACTTTAACCAAAACTTGGCATATTTTACGGGACCCAAATTCTCTCCTTGCTAGGCTATTTGTGGTCACATTTGTGTTCTTCAATGTCTCGAGGCTCAACTTCCTCATTTTCTGTAACGGTAATCATTTGAGGTATGTTTTTGATTTAGTTTTCGGCTTCGCTTTGTGTTTTTAGGGTTTATGCTTGAATTCTTATATTTTTATACTTTTCTTATGTCGATTACAATATTCATTTACTGTTTTTGCTTGCGAAGTGCTTCATTACGATAATATCTCACTAGTACAAAATGACAATTTTACTACGGTTCAAATACATGTTTTACTACGGTTCAGAACCGTAGAAAAAATGGCTGTAGTCTTTCTGTTTACTACGGTTTTTCAAACCGTAGTAAATGAGTAACCGTAGTAAAAATGCATACTTTTTACTCTCATTAAAAACCGTAGTAAATGTGACAACCGTAGTAAAATGTGTATGTAGTAATCTTGTTACAACCGTAGTAAATGTGTATGTAGTAATCTTGTTACAACCGTAGTAAATGTGTATGTAGTAATCTTGTTACAACCGTCGTAAATGTGTATGTACAACCGTAGTAAATGTGTATGTAGTAATCTTGTTACAACCGTAGTAAATGTGTATATAGTAATCCTGTTACAACCGTAGTAAATGTGTATATAGTAATCCTGTTACAACCGTAGTAAATGTGTATATAGTAATCCTGTTACAACCGTAGTAAATGTGAATATAGTAATCCTGTTACAACCGTAGTAAATGTGTATATAGTAATCCTGTTACAACCGTAGTAAATGTGTATTGTTATAAAGTATATATGCTCAATAATTCTGAATTTTTTAATATATATTTATTAAAAAAATTCCAATGAACATCCAACAATCCTTCATATATAACTAATCAAATAACGTTCACCAAATTCATCCTATAAAATAAAGTATACCTAGCTTGATCTTCAAAAAAATAGTAATGAAAGAAATCATCAATATACTATAACCTACTCCTAATCTGAATTAAATTTGTGTACCTAAATCCATGAAACTCTGCACAAAAGAAATCCACTGGTCTCGAACTTGATCTATATGTTTCGCTGTAAGTGGTTTCGACTAGTGTTGGCTCCCGGTCCGGTCCGGTTCCGGTTCGAAACCGGAACCGGCCGGTTCAGTCCGGTTCGGGCTGAACCGGACCGGTTTTTTTTTAAAAAAAAATATAAAACCGGGTTAACCGGCGGTTTTTTTTTTTAAAAATAATTTTATAAATTTATAAAACTGAAAAAAAAAAAAAAAAATGTAAAAATAATTTTTAAACTTAAAAAAAATAATTATAAAAAAACGCTATTAAAAAAGAATGTTTTGTCATTGTTTTTAAGTTTAAAAATTATGTTTAAAAAACTTAAAAAAAATGATTATAAAAAAACGCTATTAAAAAGAATGTTTTAAGTTTTTTAAATTAAATATGAAGGAACAAAAAAATTAAAAAAAATTGGGCTTGCACTTAACAGTGACTTACTTGTTAAGTTGTCTACGTATCCTCTCGGGTTAGAGGAATCAAAGCCCACGTAGTTCTTTACCTTTTTTCAAAATCCGTTACCTAAGTCGAATCTTCGGCGGATGAATCGGTGCGTATCGTAGTAGAATCTCCAATCCACTCGTCTTCCGATGACTCGTTAATGTTACGTTGTTGCCTAATTGCGGCTCTCTTCCAATCGCAAACACAACATTGCGCCTCCAATGACTCCGGTGCCAAATTTGATCTCTTCCTCGTTAAAGTGTTGCCTCCTGCACTAAAAGTTTGTTCCACCGCCACGGTTGAAGCGGGGACGGCAAGAACTTGAGCCGCAATCTTCGCAAGCGTTGGAAACATGCTCCTATGATCCTCCCACCACTTCAAAACATCTAAAGTTTCACAACTAACAATCTCTTGTAACTTTAGGATGCCCCCAAATATACTTAATAATGTTCTTAATTGGCTCAAAATGAAAACTCATAGCACGTAAACCATCTTGAACACATAAGTTTAAAATATGACAAGCACATCGAATATGAAAAAATTTCCCACCAAATAAAGGTTGACACATTTCTTGTAAATCTCTAATAGATGCGGTGTTAGCAGATGCATTGTCGAATCCAATTGAAAAAACTCTATTAAGTAGTCTATATTCTTCTAAAATTGCACGAATCATCATAGCAATATTTTGTGCGGTATGTGAATCATCAAAGACTCTAAATGCCAATAAACGTTTTTGCATTGTAAAATGATGATCTACAAAATGACATGTAACACCCATGTAAGAATGGGTTTGAGTATTATCACTCCATATATCACTACAAATAGAAACATGCATATCATTTTGCGAAAAATAAGAAACTAATTCGGCCTTGTGTCTTTTATAAGCCTTAATTACGTTTTTCTTAATCACTTTCCTAGATACGGATTTAAAAGCGGGTTGTGTATGCTCTTTAATATACTCATTAAATCCTACATTTTCACTAAATCGAAATGCTAAATGATCAACACAAATAGCTTCGGCTAATGCTACACTATTAGCTTCATGATCAAAATGAAATAAAGGGTTACCGCTAGTAGAAGATGCAAATCCGCCGGAAATTTGTGTTTGTCCCCCTAGCATTCCCATCTCGGCGACGTGTTTGTGCTCCATGTGTCGTTGAAGGGTTCCATATCCTCCACTTTTCTTCCATTGGAATGTCGCCTCGCAAAAGTTACAAGAAACAATAATTAGACCGGGATCATAATCCTCGGCCTCGAGTTCCTCGATACCGGGTTCTAATTTAGTAAACCACTTTGTAAAAACAGGAGATGTTAGTTTCCGGGATTGGTTCCCGGAGGACCCGGTCCCGGTCCCGGTCCTCCCCCCCTACCCCTAGCCGGCCTCGAACCGCTAGCTTGCCCTTGAGGCCTAGCGGTCCTACCCCTACCGGAGGACCTAACTTGGGAGATGGGAGTGGGAGAACTGACATTATCACTCTCTTGGGTGTCAAAATGTTCCGCCATATGATTAAGAACAATTAAATAATATGATTAAAAGCAATTAAAACAATTAAAACAATTAAAACAATAAAACAATAAAACAATAAAACAATAAAACAATAAAACAATAAAACTTAGAACAATATAATAATGTGATTAAAAATGTAAAAGCAATAAAATATTGAAAGACAAAAGCTAATTAAAAGGAAGAGATTAAGAGAGATTGTTGATGGAATTTGAGAGATTATAAGATTGAGATTTGAGAAAGAGAAGAGAGATTGTTGTTGTTGGATGTGTGATTTGAAGATTGTATGGTATGGTATTTATAGGGGTTTGATATGGGTTTTTTAATATTAAAAAATGAATTTTTTTTTTTTTTTTTTAATTTCCTAACGGCTAGTATTTTTTTTAATTTCCTAACGGCTAGTAGCCGTTAGGACCGCCGGTTAACCGGCAATCTAGCCGTTGGAACCGGCGGTTCAGTTTTTTTTTTAAAAAAAATAAAAAACCGGCGGTTAACCGCCGGTTCCGGTCTGGGCTTTTCGTGAACCGGAACCGAACCGGGTCAAAACCGGTTCCTACCGGTTCCGGTTTTGACCCGGTCCGGTTCCGGTTCGAACCGCCGGTCCCGGTCCGGTCGAGCCATGACTAGTTTCGACCCATGTGGTTCTGGATAGCACTGCATTTGAAAGATTATATTTTACATAAGTTGAAATCCAATTTTAATAGAGAAACTAGCTTGCAAATTTTAGTTTCACACATACCTCTGCAGGAGTAGAGTCTTTTCTTCTTCTCATAATATCTAGCATATATCGAAGAATGTAATACCCACAATCTATATTATTTGTTTGACGAGGACACTACAAGGAAAACAAATAACTCAGTTCACATGACAATATCATTAATCAGATTTGTAATGTATCAAACTCTGAATCACTAGTTGAATAATATGAAGAAAACTCTTGCATTATATAAGCGGTAAAAATCAGGATATGAAGAAGATATTACATAAAATAAAACTAACCTTTACTTCTGTCCATTTTATAGACTTCTTAAATTTGTTCAAATTACTATGCGCAATCCACATTTTCATACCCCTGTTTATAAGTAAGTAAATTAATTACAATTTAATTTAGAGGTAGTAGATTTCAAAAGTAGTAAAGAAATCCTTACGTACGTTTCAACTACCCTTTTGATGTCATCTCTTACTGTAAATCCAAGGGGATCAAACCAATATACTGTATCCTTGAAAGGATGAATAACACATAACATCCAATGATTCCTATATATTAACAATAAACCAAGTAAAATATAACATTTTGCATGTGTAATATTTCAAATAAAATAAGATATTGATTAACTTACTTGGCGTTATATGGAGTAAAAAACAACTGACGTTTCTTAGCATTTTTCATTACATCTGCAATATATTGTGCTCACTCTGTCACTCTAACTTCTCCAGGTACAAGTTTACCTTTTGGTCGATCTTTCTTGAATTCCAATAACAATTCAACAATTTGAAATGGACAAAAAAATCCATGTGCATCAGAAAGCATTTCCCTTTGAGCAGCTAGCAAAAACCTACAAGGTTTAATCAAAGTAGAAAAACGATGATACATAATATATATATGTTAAACATAAAAGTAACTTACCCGATATGCGCAGATACATGTGTAGCCTGAATTTGTTCTTTAAATATCAATTGAGAAACCTCCTCCGTAGTAATCCACAAGTTACCCCCATTACTAAAATCTTTTGAAAGCTGAATTGTAAGAGTACGGACCTTTTGCCAAGCATTATACATCAACTTTATAATTGTTGAAGAAGATTTAAGTTTAGATTCTTGTTCCGGGGTCAACACCAACTCATTCAACACTTTTTTTGGCTGACCTGTGTTGATAGTGTTAGATGGCTCTGATTGATTGTCGAAGTCTATGTTACACCTCTTTTTTTTTTTATTTTCTTCACTTGTATCCGGTAGCTCATTCAACATTAAAAAACCTTATTAAAACACTTAGCAATTAATAAAGAGTTCTCACGTCTAAAATATTTTAACTTTTACCTTCTTCAAAGAATTGAGTGTTTTTGGCCACTCAACATAAGACTTTACTGCATCAAATACAATAGTAAACTCCCCTCCAGGTATTGGCAAAGGAGCTTCTCCTATCTTAGCCTCAGTGACTTCAACTTTCAAGTTTCCAGGTTGTAGTGGCTTGCTATGAATCATGACACTCTGAATAAAGATAACATCGTCAACTTCTAATATAAGAAACCACAACAGAAACAAAAGAGCTATCTACTAATCTTAGGAAACGCACAATTGGTTCAAAGGTGAGAATAAGCCATCATCTGCAGCTAAATACTCTCACCGATTTACAAAAACAGTAACCATACAGTTGAAAGGCAACACATGAAGAAAAACCCTAATCACATCACGCCAGGTTCACATACTAAATCCATAACCCTAAATCCATAACAAGAAGAAGTTGAAGACATAATCGAGAAACATATGAATGGAGTAACCCTAAATCGATAACGAGAAGCATGGAAGAATGAAATCAAACCTGGAGGCGAGGCTTGGAGGCGACGACTTGGAGGCGGGGCTTGGAGGTTGGAGGCGAGCGCATGGAAATCGAACAGAGAAGAACGACTTCTGTATTTTAGGGAAATTTTTTGAAGTTGAAGATAGAACTTATTTTTAAAAGATATATTTTAATATTTGGAAAAATTCCCGCGATATTTTTACTACGGTTCTAAACGAGTCTGTTTACTACGGTTTTCGCAAAGCCTTTTTACTACGTTTCTTATTTAATCGTAATAAAACATTAAATTAAATAAAATTTTATAGTGAACCGTAGTAAATTGGTAAGTCTTTTACGTCGGTTTGGAATAAACCGAATAAAATGACCCCATATGTAATAGCCGTAATGTTTGCGTCAATATTTTATTACGGTTCTTGAAAAACCGTAGTAAAATAGGTCATAAATTATGACGGTCAAACAAAAAACCGTAGTAATTTAAAAATTATTACCAATTTACTAGACAAAAACACGGAACCGTAGTAAAAACGTATGTCCTAAAATTGACATTTTGTACTAGTGTCTCTTGAAATTAAGTTGTATGTGCTCTTGCATGTGTTGATTACAGTTTACTTTTGTTCATTTGTTTATTTCCTATTTGCAATGTCATCAAGTCTGTAGTATCTATTTCATTTTGTGTGTTTCTTAGTGCTGCTTGTTTGATTCGGTATGCTTTTGTGTAATTAAAGTTTGTTTTTTACTGTTGATGACAATTTATTGCTCTAATCATTTGTTTTTTTTAATACGATGACAATGTATGAATTTGTGTTTTTGTTTTGATGACAATTTGTTTATTATGATCTCTTGTGACTTTGATACAATGCGTTAAAATTATGATGATAATCTATTGCTTTGATTATTTTCAATGTTTTTTGTTTGATTACAATAATGTATATAGTTACTCTAATTCAGTAGTGCCATCATGATGTTTTTTATGTGAATATATATCATATTATTAGATAACAATATTGTTTTCTTTGTGATGATAATCTTTTGTTTGTTCTATATTTTGCTTCTGTCGATGACAATATTATTAATGAAATATCTTTTAATCTTTTTCTTGTGATGACAATCCATTTCTTTCTTTCTTTCTTTCTTTCTAGTGACAATTTTTTATGATTGTGATGACAATATATATGTTTGTTAAGGAAATATTTTTATGCTCGTTGTTTGTAGCGAAATTACCTCCGAGAAGATAACTAAGCAATTGTAGGGGAAAGATCAAAGAGAACGGTATAATCTTAACACTCAAGAATAAGAGAGAAAATTAGGGTTGAAACTTTGGCTTGGTATTACTCGAATGACGGCTTGACTGATTACAAAACAGGCGTTAGCCTTTATATATAGGCTAACCCTAATAATATCTTTAAGGAAACGAGATCTTATCTTTTCCTTCTATCTAAATAACGATATAAAAAACTAGGTAAAAGATATTCTTTACCATATCTTTTATCAATTACAATAATATAATAATAAACAAGATAAGAAATACTCGGCCGACCTAATCCTTAAGAAGAACGAGATATTTGCCACGTCTCATCACGTCGACGACATCTTTCCTTTATCTCATCGCGTCGGCGACATTCTTCTATGCGTTCCATAGTCGTCGTATTTTTAGGCACAAACAATACCCCTAAGGCGTCTTACAGGGCTTAACGTCTAGTAGAGCTGGGAGACGCCTTATTTCTTCATGGAATACGTCTTCATTATATCAAGAACGCGTCGATAATTGCGTCACTCAAATTTTTAATATCGTCGCAGGTCTTCAATCATTCTCTTTTAATGCAACTGACCGACTCACGTCCGCTCCAACGGCTATTTCTCCAACGTTCGGATTTATCTTCAACGGTAACAGATCGATCCTTGGGAATCTCGAATGAGATCTTTCCTTATTTAAACGCGCTCCAACTTCCTTCTTTCCACTCGTAACCTTCTCGCTAAACCCTAATTTTTACTTCTTCTATTCTCAATGGCTCCGATTACCTATGATCCCAAGATGATTCTCAGCGACGATAACTGTCGTTCTTCTTCGGCTCGCGACGTCGAGTTCTTTCGCTCTATAGCGGGGCTTTCTTCCCACGTGGAGATTGCTATTCCACCCTACGACGTATTCGCCGACGCCTTACGCCCAGGGTGGGTCTGTGTTTACGAATACCCTTTCTTGGTCGGTCATCGCTTTCCCTTTTCCCCTTTGGTTCGTTCTTTCTTGACTTCTCTGGGTATCGCGGTTGGACAAATTCTTCCGAGTGCTTGGAGAGGTTTGGCTATTTTGGATCACTTCCTGGCTAACTTTGACATCGCGTTCACCATAGCCGACGTTATGCATTCTTTTATCCTTTCCACCCCTTCAGCGGGTAGAGTCAACATCAAATCTCGCGATGGGGTTCCTCCTTTGATGAACGAGGGAACTTCGTCCGACCGGGGTTGGGCGGACAAATTCTACTTTATCAGGAAGTCTACTTTGGGGAAGGATTGCGCTTTCTTGCTTGAAGAATGGACTCCTTCGAGTACGTCTCTTTTTCCTTTATGACTTTCTTTTAGGCTTATGAACTTTAACACTTATCCTTGCGTGTGACTTTGTGCGTAGTTGATATCCATGCTATTGTGGCGCGGGAGGAATCAGAGGAGATTACTAAGAAGATTTTGGCGATTCCGTTGGAGGAACGTACCTTTACTGGTCGTGATGGGAAGGGATATTGTCTCGCGACCTCTACTCTTTCTCGGGGTGAGGTTTCTTGACGGATCACGCGTCACTTTCTTGTTCTTCTTTACTTTACCTTTGTCTTCTAAACGCATTTTTGGTTGAGGCGTTGGGTCTCATACCCGTCAGGAATCTGCTCACGATTTGATTTTCGCGAAGAGGAGATGTATTGCAGAGGAAAAATTAAGGGCCGCAAAGGGAGAGGCGGTGTCCACTCCGGTACGTGTAAAGGAAGAGACTTCATCAGTTGCAGGGGTGCAAATGCCTTCAGATGTGTCTCTACGCGTAGGGGAGGAGGAATTACTTGTGGATCCTTTGGAGGAGATCGAGAAGGAAAAAACAACAGATCCTAGTATGGCTTCTGTTACGTACGTTGAAGCAAGTGATTTTCCTGCGATAGTTTCCCGTCTCGTAGCGCCTGTGCGTAACTTCATCCCTGCGATGCAAGCTTAGGTTCTACTTCTTCTTGGAACCATTATTCGTCTATGCAGGCCGTAGATGTTTTGGGCGATTCTCTCGTAGCACAATGGCAGGTGTGCACTTCTTCTTATTTCTTCGTTTCTTTTTGTTATTGTGTCATTTCTCATCTGTTGGGGTCCTTTTAGGCCTTCCAAGCTTCACTGTGTTCCTGGGAATGTCTTCATAAACGTTCTGACTCCGAGGAGACTTTGAAGGGTGAGGTGAAGGACCTTGGCAAGAAGTTCAAAGATCTCAACAAGAAGGTTGCTCGTCTTACGGCGGCTGAGAAGGATGCTCGTATGGAGACGTTGGAGATGGCGAAACAGAGAGGTGTGTTGGCGCGATGCATCGAGGTGTTGAATGGAAAGGTCGCGTCCCTTGAGGCTGAAGCCGAGGAGAAAGCAAAGGTGTATGAGTAGAACTTGCGAGAGACTAGTACTTACTATTCGTGGTCATCTCGTATTGAGGTTATGGAGGAGTTTCGAGCGGGTCGTCACGTAGATTGGGATGTGGAACGTGAGCGTGGAGAATTTTCTGTTCTTTATCCCGTTCCGCCCGAGGGGGTCTCTTCTCTATGTGTTCCTTTTGGTTCGCCAGTCTTGGCGTCGGGCGATATGGATGTGGCTTTAGATGGTGATATCATTTCCGAGGATAATGTTGTACCTGTTTCTTCTTAGTAGGATAGTTCTTTACGGCGTTGCTTTCGTGGAACATTAACCTTTCCGCCACGTTCTTGTGTGGTGAATTTTCTTCTTTTAATATACGTATTGGATGCTTGTTATTTCTTTCTCTGTGTAAGGTTCTTAATTGTCCTTGATCTTTGATGGGACTACTATCCCCTTTTGGCGAATCTAACTTTGAATCTTTGATGGAGTTGGGTTCGTCGAAGATTCCTTACTTATGACACTTATGTCGTTCTTTGACTTTGAGGTTTCGTTCTTTCTACCCCTAGTATTGTTGCGGTCATCGCGGCTGCTTTAGTTACATTGCCGGCTTACATGAAGGTTGGGTCCAGCATTTCCTCCGAACCTTGAAGCGAGTGGAGGACATAGGCCAACGTGTGAATTTTATCAGCTTGTGACGTTACCCCTTACTTTTAAGGTGGGTCCATTGCCTCACTCTAGCGTTTAGGTCGACGTCGAACTCTTTTAATCGACGGGCCTATTCATCGTGTGGCGTCCGATTTCTAGATTGTTAGGACTTACGATGCCGGTGGACGCATCCCTGCCGGTTTGGCGTTTTTCCCGTGGATTCATGACTCTCAGAGGGGCCGTGGAAGGCGCGAGTACGCGTTCCTGGAGAGTGGTCGTGGCGATAGGTTTCCCTTCTTCCCCAGAGGACCGTGCCGGTTTCGTGAGGTGTCGGGCTTCATTCCCTATGACCATTGCCACACGTCGCTAACAATCATAGGGAGCTTCGACTCGGGGTCGGCGGTTTGGCTAACGTTGCCTACACGTAGATGAAGCCTTGAACGCGTAGACTAATGAAATTCGCCTCCGCCGCGGATTTTCGTCGTGGCCTTAATAAGCTTGATGTTGCATCATAGACAAAGAGCAAGTACTTTGAAATGAAACAACTCGGCATGTATTGCATATCGGGCAAGAAAGTGCATACTTGTATATTAATGGAGATCTCATGAATTTTGATGAACTTAAGACGCCTACCCCTAGTCTCGACGACCCCTTGTCGTTTCGACGCTAAAACATGCTTGGGCATAACAAAAATCTAAAACATGCATAAGAACAAATAGAAATCAAATCAACTATCACGTTCTCTAATGGTAATATTTCTTAAGATGTGTTGCATTCCACGAACGCATCAATGGTACTCCTTCTGGTGTAATGAGTTCGTAGGCTCCTCGCCCTACGACTTGTGCGATTTGGTACGGGCCTTCCCAGGATGCGGCGAGTTTTCCGACGCTCTTATCCTCGGTATTTGGAAACACTTTTCTTAAGACCCAGTTTCCTACTTGGAAATTTCTTGCTTTTACTCGTCGGTTATAGCTCCGGGCGGCGATTTGTCTTTGTGCTGCCATCCTCATTGCTGCGTTATCTCTTACCTCGTCGATCGTGTCTATCATGAACGTCATCATTGGAGTATTTCTTTCTTCCGGGAGGGATCGATATCTTTCTGTTGGTACCTCCACTTCGATTGGCAAGACGGCCTCGCAACCGTATACGAGGGAGAATGGCGTTCTTCCCGTTGCCCTCTTAGGCATCGTTCTGTCGGTCCATACTATAGCTTGGAGTTGATCCGCCCAGTTTCCTTTGCATTCTTCTATCCTCTTTTGAGATTGCTTACGATGACTTTGTTACTTGATTCTGCTTGTCCGTTCGCTTGAGGATATCTTGGCGTCGAGTAGACTAGGCGTATTCCTTTGTCTTCGCAGAACGACACAATGTTCTTGCTAATAAATTGTGATCCGTTATCGCACACAATGGTGTGAGGGATTCCGAATCTAATGATGATGTTTCTTTCGATGAAGGAGATAACATGGGAGTCTTTGATGCTTTTGAATGCTTCAGCCTCTATCCATTTGGAGAAGTAATCCGTGACGACTAGCATTAACGTTTTTGGTCCCAGGGTTAAGGGCATAGGACCTACTATATCCATCCCCCATTGCATGAATGGCCAAGGAGACGTTATGGAGTGGTGTTTTTCTGCTGGCTGATGTGGGATTGGAGCGTGTCTTTGGCAGGCGTCACACCTCTTGACGTAATTCATCGCGTCTTGTCTCATTGTGGGCCAGTAATATCCCGCCGAACGTGCCTTGGCTGCTAGGCTCCTTCCTCCGGAATGATTTCCATACTCTCCGTTGTGTAACTCGCGTAGGATGTCTTGAATTTTTTCTTCCGTCGGGCATGTCAGGAATACGCCGTTCGACGACCACTTCAATAATTGGCCCTTGTCCACCACTAAGGTGGTCGCTTTTTGCTTCAATAGCCTTGCGTCGTATGCGATATCTGGGAGACGTCCATGCTGCAACCACTCGTAATAAGGCGTCACCCAGGAATCTTGACTCCTTACTGTGAGTGTTTGTTCTGGAATAGCTTCTTTGTTGATAGACGCGTTGCTGAGGTGGAGGAATGAGATCTTTTGATATTCTCTCGGATCAATCAATGATCCCAACTTTGCTAACGCATCGGCTTGTGCGTTGGCGTCTCAGGGGATTTGTCTGATCTGGCAGCTTTCGATCTTTTCGAACAGTTCTTTTTACTACCTTGACGTATAAGGTCATCTTTGAATCTTTAGTGGCGTAATCGCCTCGGACCTGATTGACTACCAGCAACGAGTCGCAATAGATGTCGAGCTTCCTAACTTGTAGGTCAATGGCGACGCGTAGACCGGCGATCAAGGCTTCGTACTCGGCTTCGTGTTTACCTGCGAGGCTGCTTCCGTGTGTAGGGTCCTTTTTGCGAGTTCTACCGTGTTTACCTGCGAGGCTGCTTCTTGTTCTAGCGTTAACTGAAATCTGACATGAAGTCCGCTAGCGCTTGGGACTTGATCGCCTTTCTTCCTTCGTAAATGATGTCGTAGCCGCCGAGATGGACTGCCCACTTCGTCATCCTCCTGGAGAGTTCTGGTTTCTTCACTATGTTCTTCAATGGAGATGTTGTTCTTACCACGATGGTGTGGGATTCGAAGTAGGGTTTCAATTTCATCGACGCCATCACCAGCGCCAATGTCAGTTTCTCCATGGTGGAATATCTTGTTTCTGCTGACGATAGCGTTTTGCTTACATAATAGACAGGTTGTTGCTCCTCTCCTTCTTCTCTCACGAGGACGGCGCTGACAGCAATTTCGGAGACCGCTAGGTACACGAACAGAGGCTCTCCTTCTTTAGGCTTCGATAGGAGTAAAGGATTCGTCAGATAGTCTTTAAGCTCTGTGAAGGCTTCTTCATGGCGTTCTGTCCAAGCGAAGGACTCGTTCTTTCGGAGAGTGTCGTAGAAGAGCCGGTTTTTGTCGGAGGCTTTGGAGATGAACCTGTTTAACGCGGCGACTCTTCCTGTTAGCTTTTGGATGTCCTTCACGCAACGTGGAGACTCGAGATCGAGTATGGCTTTAATTTGTTCGGGACTAGCTTCTATCCCCCTTTGGGTCACCACATATCCGAGAAACTTCCCGGAAGAGACTCCGAAGGAACATTTAGTAGGGTTGAGCTTCATGCTATACTCTTCCAGGATCTCGAACGCCTCCTTCAAATGTGTTACGTGATCTTTCGCTTGTTTTGACTTCACGAGCATGTCGTCTATGTACACCTCCATCGTGTCCCCTATCTGCTCCTCGAACATTTTATTCACCAGTCGTTGATACGTGGCTCCGACGTTCTTGAGGCCGAAAGGCATGACCTTGTAGCAGTATATCCCCTGGTTTGTCACGAACGCGGTCTTTTCTTGATCGGCGGGGTTCATCTGTATCTGATGGTATCCGCTGAACGCGTCCATGAACGTTAACGTCTTGTGTCCTGCCGTCGCGTCTACCATGGAGTCGATATGGGGGAGCGGGAAGGAGTCTTTGGGACAGGCTTTGTTGAGGTTTGTGAAATCGACGCATACCCTCCACTTCCCATTCTTCTTTTGGACGACTACAACGTTGGCGAGCCAATCGGGGTACTTTGCTTCCCGTATCTTACCAGTTTCAAGGAGATTTTTGACTTCTTCATCTACGACTTTGTTGCGTTCGGGAGCGAACTTCCTTCTCTTTTGCTTGACTGGAACGAACTTTGGATCGACGTTTAGCTTATGGAGCATCACTTCGGGAGATATGCCTGTCATGTCTTCGTGGCTCCATGCGAAGCATTTGACTTTTGATCTCAGGAACGTTATCAGCTCTTCCCTAATGTCTTTGGGGACGTCGGTTCCTATATTTACGGCTGTTTGTAGCGAAATTACCAACGAGATGATAACTAAGCAATTGTAGGGGAAAGATCAAAGAGAACGGTATAATCTTAACACTCAAGAACAAGAGAGGAAATTAGGGTTGAAACTTTAGCTTGGTATTACTCGAATGACGACTTGAATGATTACAAAGCAGGCGTTAGCCTTTATATATAGGCTAACCCTAATAATATCTCTAAGGAAACGAGATCTTATCTTTTTCTTCTATCTAAATAACGATATAACAAACTAGGTAAAAGATATTCTTTTACCATATCTTTTACCAATTACAATAATATAATATAAAACAAGATAAGAAATATTCGTCCGACCTAATCCTTAAGATAAACGAGGCCTTTTGCCACGTCTCGTCACGTAGACGGCATCTTTTCTTCGTCTCGTCGCGTCGATGACGCTCTTCTACGCGTAGCTTCCACGCGTTCCACACTCGTCGTATTTTTAGGCACAAACAACGACCCTTTCTGGTTTGGAGTCGTTAACGATCACGTCTTCTAGTTCGGGACACTTTGGTTTGACGTACTTAGTGGGTGCTTTGACTTGAAATTCTTTCACTTCATCTTTCTTGATTTTCGGAGTTGTGGTTCCTTTCATGCCGATCCTGTAACATTCTTTAGCAGTATAGGGTTGGCCTTTGACTTCGCGTATTCCCCAGGGCGTTGGGAATTTAAGGGATTGATGATACGTGGATGGAACCGCTCGCATATCGTGAATCCATGGTCTTCCCAAGATGGCATTATAAGGCGACTCCGCCTTCATTACCGCGAATTGGGTTGGGAGATTGACGCCTTGGACCATCGTCTCGAGGCTGATTTCTCCTAGCATCTCGGAGACTTCTCCGCTGAAGCCTTTCAAACAGATACACTTTCCGACGACATCGTCAACGGAAAGTCCGAGTTCGAGAACAGCGGAGAGAGCAATGATGTTGGTTGAACTTCCGTTATCTACCAGGATTCTTTTCACCTTGCAATTCTGGATCACCGCGGCCTTCTTGCTTCTTATTTGGTGCACCGTACTCAAGAGGCACGTTCTCTTAATAGACAGAGAGAAAATCGTGGAAATGAAACAACTCAACATGCTTAACACGTTGGAAAGAAATGGTCTACTTGTATATTAATAAAAGATGCATCATGCTCTAACAAACGTTTGACTCTGACGCCTACCCCTAGTCGCCACGACCCCTTTTCGTTTTGACCTAAAGATAACGACATGCTTTTATTGAAAACTTAAACCTACTCATGCAAAGGTAAATAAAGGGGAATCATAAGATGCATAGAAAGTATCTCGAACTCTTTCCTGATGATGCCTTTATGGTGGGTGACGCTTCAAGAACATATAGCTTAATTCAGGGTTTTCTGCCATAAATTTCTTCCATTTCTGAACTCGGAGCTTTTGCTTGTGTTTCTGTAGAGATGTGTCGTGTTTACCGACGCTCTTATCTTGCTTCGTGGATGACTTTTTCTTCGACACGTCGGGGTTTACTCGTCTACCCCTAGCTTCCTTCTTGGACTTCCTGTGACTTTTTCTCATTTTCATGCGTTCAGGCCCTTTGTTACTTGATGATTCAGACCATGAAGATGCTTTCCTTTTCTCTACTCTTCGGATGGCGTATGATTTTACTTCTAGGACGTATGTCTCATTTCCTACTCATCCTATCTCTTCTTTTACCTCGTAGAGCCTTCGTTGAGCGTATCTTACATGTTCTTCATGGTCTTTTAATTGCTACGCCTTGTTCTTTCTCTCCAGGGACACGTTAGTTGTACTTTTCATCCCTTGCTACCTGTTGTTCGCTCTTGATCTCTTGGATTCCCCACGGAGATGGAAACTTCAGGGACTGGTGGTATGTCGAGGGTATAGCTCTCATGTCGTGTAGCCAAGGCCTCCCTAGGATTATGTTGTAAGGCGACTCGGCCTCCATTACCACGAATTTGGTTTGCATATTGACCCCTTCCGCCAGGGTGGTTAGGGTAATTTCTCCTAGCATATCGGCGACCTCGCCACTGAAGCCTACTAGAGGGATGTACTTTTTCACCACGTCGTCGCTAGATAATCCGAGTTCTTTGATCACGGATAGGGTAATGATGTTGGCCGAGCTTCCGTTGTCGACGAGGATTCTTTTAACTTTGCAATTGCTAATGGTTAAGGAGATAACTAACCCGTCGTGATGATCTACACTTCTGTTGGGTTCCTCAAACGCGATTGGACAATCCTTCTTAACGACCCTGACGTGGTAGATTGGCAAGGTGCTTCCTTCGCCGCGCAATGTCTTAATGTTTCTTTTAGCGGCGGAGGCGGTGTAGCCGCTTATGGAGGAACCTCCGAAGATCGTGTTGATTGTTCTTGAACGACCTGATGAAGGAGGTGGTGGCGTCATGGATCTTTTTCCTTTCCGTGCTCCTTCGAACGCGTCCCTTCCTTCTTTGGAGAGTAAATCCAATAGGTCACCTCTCTTTAGTAGACGTAGGACTTCTTTCCTTAGAGTGTAGCAATCATCTGTTGAATGTCCTGAGTCGTTGTGGAACTCACAGTACCCCCTTCCTGATCCTGGCTTCTTCTCTGGATTTGGCATTTTGGGCCACCTCACGTCATGGAGCTTTTCCATCACGTTCATGATTCTCAACGCGTCAGCCTTCATGCATACGCCTCTTTCGACCGCGTAAACGCTATTGATCTCGCTCACATTGTGAACCATGGGGGGTTCTCTATGAAATGGCTTATTTCTTCTATCACAACGTTCACCGTCTTTTCACTGGGGAGAATCTCTGCGCGGAGGAGTACGTCTACGTGGAGATCGAGACTTTTCCTCAGCGTGTCTTAGGAGGTCTTCTTCAAGGCGTATGGCTTCCATGGCCCTTTCCCTAGTTGCGACGAACGATTCAGGGCGAGTCTTCGTCAGTTCCTTGTATAATTCGCTATCTCGGGGAAGTGCACGTCTGAACGTGTCGGCGGCGGTGGCTTTAGTACAATCTGGGATCGTGATTTTCTCGTCATTGAAGCGCTTCAAGAAGGCTCTTATGGTTTCACCTTTGCTCATACGCATGTTGTGGAGGTCGGAGGGTTGTTTTGCGAACAACTTGCTACTAGCGAATTGCAAGCGGAACTGGTTGGAGAGCTCGGCGTAGGAGGAGATGCTTCCCTGGGGTAAGTGGATGAACCACGTCAAGGCTGGGCCTTTTAGCGTTGAGCTGAAGAACTTACACATCATCGCTTCTTTCGGTCTTGGCTCGATCGGACTCGTGGAGAGCTTAGCCTTGTAGAGCAAGACATGTTCTTCCGGGTCGTCCGACCCGTCGTAGATGGGAAGGTCCGCGACGGTGAACTTTTTGGCGATCTTCTGGGCGGCGATAGCGGTGAAAAACAGGCTTTCTTCGAATCCGAGCTCGTCTTCGGGGACTATGGATTTGGGGGCTCCGGGCATTAACATCATCTCTTTCCTCAGGGCTCCGACTTGTTGTGCTACGAGCGCAGCGACGTCGTCCGAAGTTAAGTTCTTCTTGGAAGATTGTTCTTTCTGGCTCGTTTCCCTCGGTGGTATGGCGTTTGGGCGTTCCTGAGGTCCGTAATCCTCTCCTTCTTCGGCGACATCGTCCATATCCAGGCGACAAACGACGCTCTGACTGCGAACGTATGTTCTTGGTTTCGCCGATTCCGTCCTAAGCTCTTTTATGATGGAGCGCAACCGCTCGTTCTCTTTGGCGAGTCCCAATGTGTTTTCCTCGCTGATGTTCTTAGCTTCTGTCCATGCTCTCTGGATGGTGTCGAAGTGGGCTCTGATAGAGGTCACGTTGACTGTATGGTCACTTGCTTCCTTCTGTCTTGCAAGGGCGCCGTCCTTTGTGGCATCGGGAGTGTTCTCGAGATCTTTCGCTGCATCTTCGTCCACTGTAATGATAGGATCCTTTGCACGCTCTTCTTCTTCGGATCTTCTCCTGCCATCGCGCGGGCTGTCGGTTGGACTTGTCATGATTTCCTGCAAAAAAGAAGTTCTTTTCGTATGGAAAGACGACAACTTTTTGATCTTGCCCCACGGTGGGCGCCAATTGTTTGTAGTGAAATTACCAACGAGATGATAACTAAGCAATTGTAGGGGAAAGATCAAAGAGAACGGTATAATCTTAACACTCAAGAACAAGAGAGGAAATTAGGGTTGAAACTTTAGCTTGGTATTACTCGAATGACGGCTTGAATGATTACAAAGCAGGCGTTAGCCTTTATATATAGGCTAACCTTAATAATATCTTTAAGGAAACGAGATCTTATCTTTTTCTTCTATCTAAATAACGATATAACAAACTAGGTAAAAGATATTCTTTTACCATATCTTTTACCAATTACAATAATATAATATAAAACCAGATAAGAAATATTCGGCCGACCTAATCCTTAAGATAAACGAGGCCTTTTGCCACGTCTCATCACGTAGACGACACCTTTTCTTTGTCTCGTCGCGTCGATGACGCTCTTCTACGCTTAGCTTCCACGTGTTCCACACTCGTCATATTTTTAGGCACAAACAACGACCCTTTCTGGTTTGGAGTCGTTAACGATCACGTCTTCTAGTTCGGGACACTTTGGTTTGACGTACTTAGTGGGTGCTTTGACTTGAAATTCTTTCACTTCATCTTTCTTGATTTCCGGAGTCGTGGTTCCTTTCATGCCGATCCTGTAACATTCTTTAGCCGTATAGGGTTGGCCTTCGACTTCGCGTATTCCCTAGGGCGTTGGGAATTTCAGGGATTGATGATATGTGGATGGAACCGCTCGCATATCGTGAATCCATGGTCTTCCCAAGATGGCGTTATAAGGCGACTCCGCCTTCATTACCGCGAATTGGGTTGGGAGATTGACGCCTTGGACCATCGTCTCGAGGGTGATTTCTCCTAGCATCTCGGAGACTTCTCCGCTGAAGCCTTTCAAACAGATACACTTTCCGACGACATCGTCAACGGAAAGTCCGAGTTCGAGAACAGCGGAGAGAGCAATGATGTTGGTTGAACTTCCGCTATCTACCAGGATTCTTTTCACCTTGTAATTCTGGATCACCACGGAGATTACCAGGCTATCGTGGTGCTTGATTCTTTCGTCTGGGCTTTCAAACGTGATAGGCGAATCACCGTCGATTGCTCTAGAGTTTTCCATGGCTTCTGTGAGCGAGGTTGTTTCTTTCATATGAAAAGGCGATACCTTTTTGATCTTGCCCCACGGTGGGCGCCAATTGTTTGTAGCAAAATTACCTCCGAGAAGATAACTAAGCAATTGTAGGGGAAAGATCAAAGAGAACGATATAATCTTAACACTCAAGAACAAGAAAGGAAATTAGGGTTGAAACTTTGGCTTGGTATTACTCGAATGACGTCTTGAATGATTACAAAACAGGCGTTAGCCTTTATATATAGGCTAACCCTAATAATATCTTTAAGGAAACGAGATCTTATCTTTTCCTTCTATCTAAATAACGATATAACAAACTAGGTAAAAGATATTCTTTACCATATCTTTTACCAATTACAATAATATAATAATAAACAAGATAAGAAATACTCGGCCGACCTAATCCTTAAGAAGAACGAGATATTTTCCACGTCTCGTCACGTCGACGACATCTTTCCTTCATCTCGTCGCGTCGGCGACATTCTTCTACGCGTTCCATAGTCGTTGTATTTTTAGGCACAAACACTCGTGATGACAATCGATTTCTATCTTTTCCTTCTTATATTGATGACACATTTTTGTATGTCTGTGATGACAATTCTTTATGAGGACAGTACAAAGTAATTTATTTTTTGTTGATGACAATGTTTTTTATAATCCTTGATCTTATTTCTTCCTTTGTTATTGATGACAATGTTCTTTTTGATGAAACTGCGTTTTTTGTACTCAATCATCCTTTATGGCTTTTCCTTTCTTTTTATGACAAATATCGATTTATTTGTTTGTGACAGTAGTGTTTGATGAAAATACTTGTTCCAATTTATATGTGGTTGATGACAATATCTTGTTTTGTAGTGATTCACCATTTTCTGTGTTTCCCTTGTTGTTTATGACTATATTTTTAGTTCTACCTTATGGAATATAATATGTTTTTCTTGCTAAAATGTCACTTTATAGTTTATTTTGGTTTTTTTCTCTAGGTTGTAATGGATGTCTCAAAGCTACAATATGTTGCTCCAAAAAAAATGCATATGTCAGCTCAAGTAAACATGTTTGCAAACGGAGATTTTTTTAGGATAATTGAAGAGAAGCTTGTTTACTTGAGCTGACAACTCAAGTCATAAGTTGCTCTTCAACGATCCTAAAAAGATCTCTGTTTGCAAACTCTGGAAGACCAAGTAAACATGTTTGCAAACGGAGATCTTTCATGAATTTTCCCATGGAATCTTTGCTCCCATTGTGACTTGGGCCGACACATTGTAGTTTTCATCACAACTTATTTACTTCTTCATATTGTAAGAAGTCAAAACTCAGAAGAAACACGAGATGTGGTTCAACTTTAAAGGCAAAGTGTGCAGATTTGGTCTTTTAGAGTTTGCTGTTGCTACGGGCTTGGATTGTCACGATAATCTCTCCACCCACTTGTCTACAAGGAAATGGTTTCACTTGCTATTATCAGACATGCATATCCTTTCACTTTTGCTGAACATGGGGTGAATAGGGACCTTCATTTACATCTGAATAGTGAATACAAGCCAATATCTATAAATACATAAAAGAATCATGTTTTTAAGATTCATAAGAGATAGCACACAAAGCTCAGGGATTTTTTTTTTACAAATAGTGCCCGGAAATATCAGTTTGACATCTGATATGTGGACTTCACAAGCTGATCAAGGTTATATTTCTTTAACTGGCCATTTCATTGATGAAGAAAATGGAATCTACATTGTAAGATTTTAAACTTCTGTCATTTGAAACCACCCATACTACAATAGCAATGCATGATAAACTATTTTTTCTCTTGAAAGAATGGAGAATTCATAAGAAAGTTTTCGCCATTACATTGGACAATGCTAGGTGCAATGATAACATGCAATATTTGTTGGTTGATAGCCTTTCTATGCACTCTTCTTTGCCTATGGAAGGTAAATATTTCCATGTAAGTTGTGGTGCTCATGTCTTGAACTTGATTTTTCAATCTGGACTGAAGGTGATTAACGAGGGGGTTCGTAAACTTAGGAAGGTGATTAATTATGTTGTTGGTTAAGAGAGAAGAAAACTGTTGTTTTGCGAGTGTGCCTTAATTGCTGATGTTGATTGCTCAAAGAATGTATGTTTGGATTGCCCTACGAGATGGAACTACACTTAAAAAATGATCGATAGGGCTTTGCTTTACCGGGATGCTTTTGAGAACATGAAGAGAATGGAAAGAGTTGAGTCTAACTTTCCTCCTCTTCCAACAGATGAAGAGTGGTTTGAAATGAAAGATATTTTTGAATTTTTGAATCCATTTGATGATATTACAACCTCTATTACAGGATAAAAAAGGAACATTGACAGGATAAAAAAGGAATACTGACAGGATAAAGTTTTCAAATTTGAAAAAAAACCCGCCTAAAATTAAGAAGCCCCGCCATAATTTATGTTAGCATTCAAGTCTATAAATAACAAAGTTTCCTTACACCATTGTTCATGCTCTCAATCTAAAAATTATCACAAAAATGGATTGTGTTATGGATTTGACGAGAGTATATATTGAAGTTTACTATGGTGGTTCCCTTGTCCCCACCAGCGGAAAAATGGCCACTGTCACGAGCCACACATACGAAGGTGGTCGCTGCGAAGATTGGGCTCCAACGACAGATAGTGTGAGGGACATAAATTGGCTAAGAGGAGAGCTATGGACCCTCAAAAACCGCCAGAACAACACACACTATTTCTTTGAGATGGTTCATGCTCATGGAGGGAGCAACACTATAAGAGTCTTGCAGCACTCACGTGATGCACATGCCCTTGACGATCTAGGAAGGTTCGTTACCCTAATCAACATTTTCATTTTCACCGATCAACACCCTTTGGAGCTGAAAAGGAGGTGGAGGAGTGACTTCAAACCCCCGAGCAGGGACATGGACTTTCGTTTGGACATACCATGTTATGGAGACTCTAATATGTAATCTATGTAGTGTGACATGATGTATGGGCAAGGGTAGAGGGATATTGTGTAGTTCCTGATATAAGTGCAAGGGTGTCGATGTTTTTAGTTTGTATGTTTTAAGCTTTTCTGATAATGAAAAATTAGCTCTATTTAGTGTGACCGATCATACCAAAGAGGCATTGTTCATAACTAGATATGCAACATGATGTACAATAAAGGGTGGCGAGATATTACAAGTTAACAAAGATTCGTAATTCTATTAATCAAAATATGCATAAGATGTTTCATATATTCCTTCATTGAAGGTTACCTCATAAATATTGAAGTTTACTAACGAGCAAGCATACCAAACCATACCAAAAAGAAGCCTAGTTCATAACAATAAGGGTGATAGGATGAACAATCAAGGGTGGCGAGATAATCCAACTTAACAAAGATTCTTAACAAACCATACCAAAAGCATTACAACATCCCAAAGTTTCTCACTGGACATATATCAGACACATAAGTAATATGACTTATAAGAGACCTGTAGAGTTTGAGATCTCTTATGGGTCAAAGGCTTACCATAGCCATACCAAAAAATAGAATTGTTCATATATGGAAAATAAAAGATAGCACCTTGTTTTCTTACCCTTGATCGTCCTCTTGTAACCTATGGTCTTAGCCTTGATTGTCCTCCCTTACAGCCCGGAAGCACCTGTTGTGAGTATGGTCAGTCAGACCACATCTTGCACATCTCGTGGACACTCGTTTGTAGGGCCTCTCCCACCTAGCCTTGTATCTATTCAGCCTTGGCTTCCAGGGCCCCTTTTCCATGGTGGTGGAAAACACACTGATGTACGTAGGATCCCCACTGCTGTTATACGTAGGACCACCACGGCTCAGATCATAAACGTCAACATAAGAAATCAGAGGAATGTAGCGGCAAGAGCCACGTCAAGAGGAGTGACGTCTTTCAGGTCGTCTTTGGAACCCATGGATGTATGGGTGAGCTATCAAGGGCCCCATTCTAAAGACTTACTATATTAGGGAACCTTACTAAGTTTAGAGACCGCTGACAAAGAGTTTCCCGGGAGACAAGGACTTCCACGACGACGACGACGGGGCCGAGTTAGGGCAGAGTGGCCTGGACGGCTCGGGCGTCCATTTGAGAAGATCTTTGGTCAGAATATATTCTTGGACCTATCTTGGCCGTGCCCAAAGTTGAAGCCCAACAGAGGTCCAATGACCAAGATATGGTTGGTGCAAGGACCGAATTTGTTTCTGTTCGTTTGGGCAAACGGAAGATCCGATTAAACTCTCCTTTGGATATGTTTCAGTAATTGGGCTTATCTTCATTGTGTCTAAATTTGAGGCCCATTAGATATTGGACGAGGCCGCCATGATAGAAACAAGATTCGAGATTTTAGGGCTTTTCTAGGGTTTCCTTTATTGGGAATCGAGCAATTCGAGAAGACTATTTATTATGTGTTTTTCTAGGGTTGTAGGCGGATTTGACAAATTGAGAATTATTATCACTTTTTAATTTTGACGTTGTTTTGACGTCGCTTAGCTGTAGCTTTTGGTTGGATTGAATCTCAAGTGGATTTCTTGCGTTTGATTCAACTTGTGAGAACTATTTGTTGGTTGCCCATATCTCGATCTCCAAACCTCGAAAGAACCTTAGGTGGATTCCTTAGGTTAGTTTGAGTCAAGCGAGTCTTTCTAGATCGACGACTGAGTCAAGAAAGACGCCACTTGTCAACGACCAAGATTCGTTCGATCGTCTTCCAAAACGACCTCACGAATCCGCCTTCGACATCGACTACACCTTCATCTCACCCAAGAGAACGTTTTCAGCCTCATATATTCGATCCTACAGATTTGTCTGCCATCATTTGGTATCAAAGGTAAACAAGGTAAAACGTTCTAGTTTCGTATTCCCTTTGCTCGAAGTTTACTCACTCGGGTGTGTTTTGTTCAGATCTACCTTAAGCCGAGAGGGTGAGAAAAAATTTTCGGCCAAAACCTACTCAAAAAACGTGTGACGAGCGCCGGAGAGGAGAGTGTGGGCCGAGGGAAACAAGCGGCGTCTCAGCCTCGGGACAACGGACGGCCAGGGAGAACCCAAAACCCTAATTCCTTCTTACCCTAACCAACCCATAAATCAAGGGAAGAATGAGTTGAAGATTTTCTGTTAGGATTTTGTGCAACTATTTTCGGAAGGAAATCAGAAAAATCTTTTATTAATTTGAATTTTGAAAAGGGCAAACGAGCGGGAAGCGTTTTCGGCTCCCTACCCTTAAGGTCATTCAGCCATTTTAAAAAAAAGTTTTTCTTTAACCCGACTAGCCGAAGAGAAATCCGGGTAGGGCGAGAACGTTTTAGGCTAGTAGCCTTGTTTCATTTAGGTTGAGCTGGACCCGAGCTAGTAGCCTTGAGAAGTCCAAGGGGTCAAGTCAAGTGAGTGGGGCTAGTAGCCTCGAACTCCGCCCCGGCGTTTTCCACCCGGGGGCAGATCTAGAGATTTTCGAGTTAATTCTTGCATTTTTCGTTTTTCTTACGAAATTTTTTGTTAGAAAATTCTTTTAAGAATAATCTCAACCGAGTCTTCTTTGGAATTTTTGAAAGATCCTGTTTTAGCCAGAACCTCATCCCGAGCCCAAACCGAGATAGAACCTTCTAAAAAGGGAAAGTGTGAGGAATTTCGAGCCTAGGGCTGCGAGATTAAACGTTAACCTAATTTGTCTCTTTTATTTCAAGTGGGCTAACAAATCTTGCAGGAGGAGATTAGGAGAGGAGTCGCCAAGTTGGCAAGGCGGAGCCTACCGCAGGGGCGGGAGCACGCAAACCAAGGCGCGCGCGTAGCCGCGCCTAGAGGGCTGGCCTTTGGGCCGGCCGAGTGGCCCTTCCCCCTTCCCCTATCAATTTTCCAAAAATAGAAAAAAAGGGAAAGATCTTTCTTGTTACCATATCTTGTTATTTGTTTTATTTTCCTTTCTTTTAGGAAAATAGAAGATATTCTTTTCTTGGAATATAAGTTGTTACCAAGTTGGTAAGATCTTATCTAACCATATTGAGATTTTCTTTTATTTTCTTATTTTCTAATTTTCTTTTAATTCCTTTTAGATATTCTAGATTTTATTTCGTTTCCTTATTCTCTTGTAGGGATTTCATTCTTGGGAAGCAAGTCAAAAAAATTGAAGAAGCAATTGAAACCCTACACATAGGGCCGGCCAAACCCTCCCTTTTGCACAAATCGTTTTCGTTCCAATTTTTCAAGCAGTCATGGTTGATTCAGATACTGAGCGGGCATCACCGGTAACTACTGAGATGCAAGAGGTCTTACGAGAACTAGTCAGCAGATGAAACAAGACCTATTAGCCGAAATCAGTACTAACGTGTTAGACGCCATTGACCGTCGACAAGGGAAGCAGCAAGCAGGAGCTTCGAACAGACCTGTAGTTTATGAGCCTCTGAATGACGTCGACGGGCATACAATAAGAGATCGTCCAGTTTTTCAGGCACGTGAGTCGACACCATACCCGGCCTATGCAGAGCAAGTCGTTGAACATACTCCTCTTCAACGTAATCGCACTTTCGGGAAACCGGAGTTCAGGCAGATGCAACCCAGGGGGCAATTCCAGAATGCCAATCAGGTTCCCCTAGGTGGCAATTACCGTGGTCAGGTTAGGCAACAGAATCATGGCTATCTTCAGCCGAGACGGGGAGTCCCAACATATCAGGAATTCGATCAACAACCACAACGACCAACAGCTCATCTTCAGGAAAAGGTGCAGATCGACCGTTTTTCAGGTACGTCAGATGTGGAAGCCTACATCAGTTGGGAGTCCCGAACTGATCAGATTCACTAGTAGAAAAAACACCTGTTGAGGCGGGCAAAAACCCCCTGTTCAGGCGGGCAAAGGTCGCTGCAACTGAGGGGGCTGCAACAGGTAAATATTTGTTGAGGCGGGCAAAAAGTGCTCGCCTCAACAAATAGGCAAAAAAATGCCCGCCTCAAAACTGGTTATTTAAGGCGTCCATAACTGTGCCCGCCTCAAAAATATTTGAGGCAAATAAAATAGGCTTAAATTATTTTCAGTTGTTCGCCTCAGTTATTCAACTTTCTCGATCAAAATCGAATTGCATACCTGAACACTAATCGATAAACAGATCTAAATGTACAAGCTGACTCAAAGGATCTACAATTTTTATTCTCAGATAAAGAACAACATTTATACAACGGAGAACTTGATATAAGAATATGACAAAAAACAGGATTTATACAAACTATGAAAAAAAAACAAATCTAAGAATTAAAACCTAGATCTGCATATTGGAACCTTGCGACTGGATTTTTTAGGGCGACAACAAATTGGAACCTTGCGACTCAAACATTTGCTGGAGGACGACGACGGAGGATGAGGCGTGGCAACTGTAGATCTGGCCTGGCGAAGATGGAGACGGTGAAGGCGAACGAAGATGTTCTGCAGATTTGTAACTGAATTTTTTGGCGTGGCGACTGCAGAACGGAGACGAAGATGGAGACGGTGAAGCCGAAACCGAAGCCAAGAGAGACGGGACGGTGAAGCCGAAGCCAAGAGAGATGGAGACGGTGCAGACGAATGCTCTAGATATGGGTTTTGCTGACTCGAACAGAGGCGATGGGGAAGATGAACACGAGCGCTGCATTCTGGGTTCCAGAGAAGATGAACACCAGATTTACAGAATGAGATCTGTTTTCATAACGACGTCTTGGATTGAAGTTGGAGAAGAAGGGATTGGAGAACACCAGATTTGTAGAACGACTTCTTGGATTGAGGTTGGAGAAGAAGAGATTGCAGAACGAGATCTGTTTTTTTAGAAGAATGAGAGTGGAGAACGAGATGGGAAGGAGAAGGAAGGAGAATGGAATGGGTATGAACGAAGGAGAAGCGGAGGCGCGCCGCTTATGTTGAAGTTAGGAGATTTTTAGGGTTTTTGAGGGTGGATGAAAACGAACGGTATGGATTAAAAACGAGAGATCGAGATCTAATGGTCGAAATATGATTAGTCTTTTTTATTTTAAAAAATTGAACTTGTTGAGGCGGGCAAAATTTTGTCCGCCTCAACAAGTCCAATTTTTTGTATTTGTTGAGGCGGCCAAAGTTTTGCCCGCCTTAACAGATGTTTGTTGAGGCGGACAGAGTTTTGCCCGCCTCAACAAGGGCACTGCAACAAGTGTTTTTTCCACTAGTGAATTTTTGAGTTTTGTGAGTACCCGGAGCACACTAGGGTGGCTTTGGCCACTATCCACTTTACAGACTTTGCCCTGAATTGGTGGAGAGCGGAGCAGATTGAGCGAGAGAATCGTCTAGAGCATCCGATTAAGAGTTGGGAAGAACTGAAGCAAGCTATGAGGAAACGGTTCATTACCCGCAACTACGTCGACATTGTACAGGGTCAGCTTCAACGACCTAGACAAGGATCTTACTCACTGGCAGAATACTTCAATCAGCTGATGCAACTAATCGCAAGATCCAATGTGTCTTTTCCCGAAAGGTACATCGTTTCTAAGTTTATAAATGGGTTGAATGAAGATGTTGGATCGATTGTGCGTACTCAGTATTTTGGTCCCGAGGCTGTTATTGAGAGCGTTATGCGTTACGCTACTCAAATCTATGAGTCCCTGCAAAAGAGACGTCAATCCGGCAACAACAAGAATTGGTCGTCGTTGAGCTCAGCCACCATCCGGTCACCGCCGACTACAGAACCGGCCACCAGGACCTCGGCCAGAACTGAAGTCATCCTTTCGAATGAGAACGAGGGATACGAGTCTGCTAAAGAGGAGGATAACCAAGATGAGAAAGTCGAACATGGTAAGGAGAATCGCTTCTCTGCTGCTGATGTGAAAGGCGAGACCTTTCTTTGTATGACATTGCCATTTGAAGGTACCTTGGATGATACTGCTGACAGCGGAGACAAACAAGAAGGCATGGGGGGTAAAGAAGATCAATTGGAACTTACGAATTACTGCATGGAGTGGTAGAGGGAACGGATTGAAGAACACTTCGATCCCCCCGATCAACCTTGTACAACGTAAGCTGACTCCCACTCATCCTATTTATATTAGAAACCTTGTGTTTGTTGCTTTCCCTAATGCAGATTCGAGGACGAATCCTTTTTTAGAGTGGGAATATGATGTACGTAGGATCCCCACTGCTGTTATACTTTGGACCACCACGGCTCAGATCATAAACGTTAACATAAGAAGTCAGAGGAATGTAGCGGCAAGAGCCACGTCAAGAGGAGTGGCGTCTTTCAGGTCGTCTTTGGAACCCATGGCTATATGGGTGAGATATCAAGGGCCCCATTCTAAAGACTTAGTATATTGGGGAACCTTACTAAGTTTGGAGGCCGCTGACAAAGAGTTTACCGGGAGACTAGGACTTCCACAGCGACGACGACGGGGCCGAGTTACGGCAGAGTGGCCTGGACGGCTCGGGGGTCCATTTGATAAGATCTTTGGTCAGACTATACTTCTTAGACCTATCTTGGCCGTGCCCAAAGTTGAAGCCCAACAGAAACCCAATGACCAAGATATTGCTGGTGCAAGGACCGAATTTGTTTCTCTTCGTTTGGGCAAACGGAAAATCGGATTAAGCTCTCCTTTGGATATGTTTCAGTACTTGAGCTTATCTTCATTGTGTCAAATTTGAGGCCCATTCGAGATTGGACGAGGCCGCCATGATCAGAACAAGATTCGAGATTTTAGGGCTTTTCTAGAGTTTTCTTTCTTGGGAATCAAGCAATTCAGGAAGACTATTTATTATGTGTTTTTCTAGGGTTTTAGGCAAATTTGACAAATTGATAATTATTATCACTTTTTAGTTTTGACGTCATTTATCTGTAGCTTTTGGTTGGATTGAATCTCAAGTGGATTTCTTGTGGTTGATTCAACTTGTGAGAACGATTTGTTGGTTGCCCATATCTCGATCTCCAAACCTCAAAAGAACACTAGGTGGATTCCTTAGATTAGTTCGAGTCGAGCGAGTCTTTTTAGATCGACGACTGAGTCAAGAAAGACGTCACTTGCCTATCGAGTCCGAGTCAAGCCAGTCCTCCTAGATCGACGACTGAGTCAAGGAAGACAACACTTGTCAACGACCAAGATTCGTTCGATCGTCTTCCACAACGACCTCACGAATCCGCCTTCAACATCGACTACACCTTCATCTCACCCAAGGGAACGTTTTCAACCTCATATATTCGATCCTGCAGATTCGTCTGCCATCACACACCATAGAGGAGACTGACTGTGGAACATCCCATTGGTTGGGTGAGGGATCAAATGGATGGTTTCCTTGTAAACTTCTTTCAAGATATTGTTGGTATAAAAGTGAGTAACCAGAGTAGAAATATCAACTCCCATGTCCTTTGCTAACTAGTGTAGGCCCCGTGAATATCACGGAATTATAAATCTACATTAATATTTATAGAATGTTTATAATTTTTATACAAACATTGTTGAAATAATAAATAAATTATAGTTATATTCGTGGAAGATAAATAATAATAAAAATGTTAATACATGTTTTTATTGTAAAATATATGTATGTAAACACACAGTGAAAAACACCGAATGATCAATCTCCAATATAAAATATACACCAACTTATTGTATAGTCAACCAAAACTCAATTAGATAGTCTTATCTAAGCATAAAATAATGATCAAGCTACCAACAAAATAATACTGTAAACATAATCGTTCTACATCATACTCACTGAAGTTTGAACTTTTGAGTTCAATGATCGGTTTTTCTAACCAAGGGCATAAGATAAGCATACTTAAATAAGAAACTACCCCTAAAACTAAATAGATAAACCCATTAAAAAAAATCACTAAAATGACAACACATAAACACTAAATGGTAACACTTAATCTTAAATTTCTAAAATTAACCTCTTTAATAAGAGGTTAATTCTAAAAATTACCAAAGTTTATTGTATGCTCCTTATTGTGCGCTCCTCCTAAACATGGTTTATAAATGACAGAGCTTTTGAATTTGTGACTTGATTTGCATATTTGTAGGAGATCATGAAAGAGGTGGAAAATTGTGAAAAAAATGAATTTTTTTACTTAAAAATTTGATTAATTACTTATTTGCTTTTTTGTTTTTCAAAAATGGTGACGTGGCGCTGAGGTGACGCAATTTTTTGTAAAGACTTGACTTCTCCCTTATATTGTAGTTAGGTAGATGCCAAAGCATATGTGCATGGAATTCGATCTCTCTGAAAGACGTTGCATTGGCAAGTTAGTTGATTGCTCATCCTCACAGATGTCGCATACCTCTTATCAATGTTCTTGATCACTGCCCTAGTAGTCACCTCACACCATATAGCGGCCGACTCCCTCCTTTCACAGAACCAGATATGTAATATAACATCAAACAATGCTACAATAGGCCACATACACTCCTCTTTAAACACCTTGTTCAGACATTCGACATTGTTTGTTGTCATGATGTTGTGCCTTTTAGTTGAGAAATATGCTCTGGACCACTTTTCAAGAGACACTTTGAGAGCCAGATTTGCCACAACTGAAGTTCTGTTTTTGAGGATATCAAGTTGAGTCTTATACTCTTCTACCGTGTACGCCTTTTCACCCTTAAACCACTGCTCTTGCAAACTCCCCATCTACACTTTAGCTTGAAGTTTTGCAGCATATGATGAATGCAATATCCATGTTGTGCAAGAATGTAAACTTCTCTCAGAGCGGCTTTAATAGCGGTCAGACACAAAAACCACATCCACACTATTTGCTACAACATCCCTCTTCAACTCTTCAAAGAAGAAGGACAAAGATTCATTATTCTCACTGTCTACTACAACAAGAGCCACAAGGTAGATTTGTTTGTTTTCCTCTTGGGCAGTAGCTAGAAGAAGTTGGTCATTGAATTTCCCTCCTAAGTATGCTCCATCAACACAAATCACCTGATACAATCACAAAACCTTCCACCCTCTATAATATATCTCGCCAGTTAATACTATCTATTCTTGTCTAAACATATCTCTCCACCCATCACTAATAATCTCTCCACCCACTTCCACCTATCTTGCCATAAGAAAGATATAGTTTAAAAAGTTATCTTTTTCAAATGAGAAACAACCCTGATACAAGCACCCAAGGCCCAAAAACAGTACTTAAAGTGGTTTTGAGAATCCATTTATATGGTTGTATGTGATCCAGGATTGAGTTCTTTCAACATATGTAGCCATGAGTGAAGTTGAGTGTAACCTTCCTCGGCAGTCCCTCGAATAATGTTCTCTACCATATTTCTTGCTCTGTTTGCTTTTTCATAACGGGCATCGACTCCTAAGTCTTTCATGATAACTTGTATCTCTTGCCCTTGGTGCCTCTTTGTGACCTCTAAACATGTTACAAGTGTTCACCGAATCCGGTCACCCTCTATATTCTATCCCGCCAGTGAAATATTTCAACAAGAATAGAAACAATACATACCTATCAAGAATACTCTTTGAAATGAAGGATGCACTGGCATGCCTGTTGTGATTGTTCTTGAAGAGCATCCCACATGTATGGTTTGTAGCAAACCTTCGAACCCACCACGAACCAGTAGTTTTACCACCCTTAGCTGAAGCCCGAAACCCAAATGAACATGCTCGACCATTTTGGCACTCTACCACATAAGTGCTCTTATCAGACTTCTTCACATGCATTTCTATACAATTTTCCACAGCATATGAGGCTAAACACCGTTGAACCTCCTCCTTGGTTTGAAAGATATCTCCGACCTTGATTGTCTTTGACTGAGAGTTGTCCACCAATTCTTCTTCTTCGTCCATATTTTCAACATCATAACGGTAATAACTTTGTTCGTGTTCCTCAACATCATCCAAAAATCAACCTCTTCAACCTTGACACGGTCTTCATATTCTTTGTCAGAAAGGTTGACAAGGTCACAACCTTTATGCTTGGTTGCAGAAATAACAACATCCTTCTCTTCATCGTCACTGATTAGTGATACAACCTCAGGTTTACTGACTTTCTTAGATTTCGTAAAAAACCACTCACTAACATTCTCCACATCTTTTTTCTCTCCACCCTTCACAGATATCCGGACACCCATCTCATCCAATCCTGACACATCTTCTTCTAATAGATCAGCATCTACTATGTCACTCAACATGTGATCCAACATTCTCTGTAGGACTCTTACATGATAAGAAGATCCACCAACATTTTCAGGCTGGGATAAAGGTTCAGGTGCACTACCTTGAACATCCATGATCTCTTCTTCTTTTGGAATGAACATAGGGTTTTCATTTGAAACCCAAGATTTGGCTACCACGACAGAATGCAAAGAAATTGAACAAATTCTATCTTTATAGTTTGACATGTTCAAGAAGATGAATGTTTCTAGATCATCCTTATCCCAAATATCAAAAGGAGGAAAATTAGGATTTTGTCGAGGCATATAGCTCAGCTTCAAGTCAAACCTGGTAAGATCAATGTCAAGTTTTTCTGCAACCATATTCGTCATCCCTTCATAATCCATCTCCTCACTAACCATCAAACCCTTGGCCTTTTTAGTGTCTTCATAAACCCAAATTTCGTTCTTCACCTTCCACTTTCCTCCACCTATTAAAGAGAGCATATACTCCCTCCGTCCCTAAATTTGAGTCACATTTGGTACTTTGCACAAATATTAAGACAAGTCTAATCAAGGTAAAAGTGTAAATAATGGCACAAAAAACCATAAAATTCAACCAATAGAAAACTTATTACAATGCAAAGACAACTTTACCCCTAAAAAGTATTGTTGGGTGTGAATAAAGTAAATTGAATAAGGGTATTATGGGAATAAATTAATGGATAGAAATAGAAATGTGACTCAAATTAGGGGACACCCGAAAAGGAAATGTGACTGAAATTTAGGGACGGAGGGAGTATATATGTTTGTGGTGGTTGACCTGAACAAGTTAAAACAAGAAAAGATAATCAATTTCTTAGTACCAAAACAAGAAAAAATGTGTGCATTTAATATGCCAACTTACCCATTCTTTGTTGTGTATGGTGGAAAGATATCAAGACAATGAGAATGTTAAGAGAAAGAATCATGTGGCTGGCAGGATATGAAGAAAATGACAGAGAAATAAATGAGATTGAAGAAAAGCAGATGGAGTTTAATACAGGGAATACAAAATTCGGACTTAATGAGGAAGATGAAGTTAAGAAAACTCAATTTACACTAATTTTCGAGCAAACCATTGCTCTAATTGAGTTTAGTTGCTTTTGGCAGGAAATTGTACGGTTGATGTCAGAAATTTAAGGCTGGAAATAAGCCAGTGGGAATGAACAATATCCGTACCGTTACTGTCAGAATTTTTGTGGCTGATCAATTTTTTTCCTAGCGCATTTTCTCTTTCAGCTATCCACTTTACATAAAAAAAACTCACATTAATTTCAAACTACTACTTCTTCTTCTTTTATTTTCATCCGATTTTTTTTGTTTTCTTTTTCCCTCTTTCAGATATCATTACTTTATTATAAAAACAATTTCTTTTACCTTTATTTCTATATCCATTTTCATTTTTATTATAAAAAAGAAAATGCAAAAGAAAATACAATATGGATATTGCTATAATATCCTTTTTTTGAAACTTCTTTTGCAAGTTTTTATAGGGTATTGATGCAAATTTTCCTATATATAAAGGTGCTCTACATTCTATTATAATTGTGCACTACATATTACAAAGTGCATCAACTCGATATAATTCGGTGCACTTCTTTAGTACAACGTGATGCGCAATCTCTGTAAAGTTTGGTGCACTAAAAATATTATTTTACTTAGAATAAACAAATGCACTAATAATTTAAATTTAGGTGCACCAACTCGATACAAATCGGTACATAATCTAAATATAATTCGGTGCAATATCTCGAAACAACTCATTACACTATATAATAATTGGATTTTAGGTAATCTTTACAATTTCGGTAGAATTCGTTACACAATCTCAATAGTCAATACAATTTATTATATTTACAAACAATTCATTACAGAAACTAAAGTGAACGACATGAATTAATCGTAACTGTTTTGGGAAAATAATTTCAAAGAATTATTATGCCTTTTGATGAGGCAAAACAACCGAATCAAGCTCAAATACCAAGACTTCTCAAGCAACACAATAAGGTGGATCGAATGAAAGGACAAATCGAAGGAATGAACAACGAACGTAAGACTCGAGGAACCGGGCTGATATAAACCAAGAACACTCAAATCTCTTCTAGTGCTCTTGAATCAATCGTAATACAAGTTTTTTTTACCATAATCAGTATCGACAGCATGTGTTACAGATATGGGCATTTCCTCTTTTATATCCTTATTCTAGTCAAACCGTTATCCCCTAATTACTACATAAATCCCTTGATTCTCGCCTTTGTGACCGTTACCCTATTTAACGCTTCGATCTCTCTCCGTCCTCTTATTGCTACGCGGACTTTTCCTCGACTGCTTGTTTCATGGACACCATATAACATTCTTCGCAAGCTTTTGTTCGCCCTTAATTTCCTGAATCCCCCATTTAGTAGGGAATTTTATTGTTTGGTGGTAGGTCGAGGCAACCGCTTTCATCGCGTGGATCCAAGGTCTCCCAATAATACAATTATAAGGCGACTTACAATCCACGACGTTGAACCTCACTTGGAGATTTACGCCCCCTGCGTACACGGGTAGGACAATGTCCCCAACCGTGTACTTTACCTCACCACTAAAGCCGACCAAAGGAATACGATTAGGACTAACATCGTCTTCCCCAATCCCATCTGTTTTAATGTTGACAAATTCATCAAATTGCTAGAACTACCCGTATCGATAAGGATCCTACGTATAAGGCAATTTCCAATTGAGAGAGAGATAACCAAACCGTCATGATGTTCGACCTCGCACGCGTCGGCGTCATCGAAGGTAATGGAGGGCAAATCACTCACCCTTTTTTCCTTTGACTCCGGCGGTGGAGGCGAATCAAGGGCGCAACGCTTAGCCTGTCTCTTAGCCGTTGAGTATGATATCCCGCACAGTTCCGACCCACCTGAAATACAGTTAATAATTTTGTCCGGAACTAGAGACGATGGACGATTGTCGGGTCCCTTGTCACTTCGATCAAGTGTTGCCTTGGCTCGCTCGGATATGACGTCCTTGAGGAAACCTTGCGCCAACAACCTGGCGACCTCCTTTCGGAGAGCGACGCATTCATCCGTGTAATGACCATGATCAGCGTGGAAATCACACCATCTGCTCATATCTTTCTTCGATTCCGGCTTGTCACTCTTTCTAGACCATCTGACGTCTTTCCCGAATCGATCGAAGGTTTTCACTAGCTCTACAACAGAAACACTAAAGTTGTAAGATTGGACCTTTGGTGGGAGGGACGGATGGTCCTTCCATTCGCTCCCACGTTCCCTGCTGGGAGCGGTCCTATCTCGGTCTCGCCTCTCTCGAGGATAGGGCTGACTGCGATGGTCGCGTCGACTATCCTCTCGAGATCTGCGATCAACTCGATCTGGACTACCGCGTGGAGCTTCATCTTCCTCCAGTCGGACCTGGGCCATGGCTTTTGCATGCACATCCTCGAACGTCTAACATGGGTACTTGGTCAACTCTCGGTAGAGTTCACTTCCCTTTATCAGACCTCGACGGAATGCTTGGATCGAGGTTTGAGGGTCCCAATGCGGGATGGACACCTTAACCTTATTGTACCTGTGCAAGTAATCACGTAAAGATTCATTAGCTTTTTGAACAACATAATACAAATCGCTCGATTGTTTTTCCAACTTGCGACTGCTAGCAAATTGATTTTTAAATGAATCCACTAGTTTTGCGAACGACGCAATGGATCCTCACGGTAAATTCATGAGCCACGTGAGGGCTGGCCCAGACAGCGACGTCCCAAAGCTTTTGCACATGACTCCCTCTCGACTCCCACGAGGAACTGAGATAGCCATGAGCTTCTGCTTGTAAAGGGCAACGTGGTCATCTGGGTCGCTGGTTCCGTCGTAACTAGACATATTTGGTAGATGGAACTTCTTCGGGATCTCTGCTCGTGCGATTTCTTCGACGAACGGTGAATCCTCAAATCCATCTGGGGCTTCCTTTTCGATGGGATGAGGCACCCCCGGGATGCGAGTGATCCGATCGTCTAAATCCTTGAGACGCTCGCTAAGAGCTTGGTCGATGAGCATCTGGATATTACTGGTAGGTTAAACCTGTGTTTCAGTTGCTCGATCTATGACAGGACCGGCGGGAGTAGCAAATGTAACCGTGTTAGTAGGAACCGGAATTTCAACATTGAGTTCAGGGTTACCAATTGACGTTCGATGGTTCGGTGCAGGCGTCATGTCTACGTCCTCCATGTTGAGTCGAGCTCGGACATCGGCCAGGTGATTGGTCCTTAGTGTCCTCGCCCCATTGGATCCCACGGACTGTACCTGCGCTCTAAGAACATAATTTTCATTCATCAGTCGGTTGTTAGATGCAGATATCGCCTCATAGCGTTGGCGGTGCTCATCCATCTCCTTGCGCAAGGACTCCATGGATTGGTGCATGAGACGTATCTCTTCCCGGGTTGATTGCACCGTATCTCCAAAAACAACGTCACCGGCGGACTTCGTCACCAGATCTTCTTCGGTTGAACCCGGGACCTCCACGCTTGGAATCTCCACGATTGGGGTTCCCTCAGGATTGAGATCCATAGGGCCTGAACCTTGAGCAGAAGCATCGATGACTTCATTCACCATTATGGTTGACTGTAGGATGACTTAGCTTAAACCCGAAATCGATCGATTTCCCCACGGTGGGCGCAAAATTGTTTTGGGCAAATAATTTCAAAGAATTATTATGCCTTTTGATGAGGCAAAACAACCGAATCAAGCTCAAATACCAAGACTTCCCAAGCAACACAATAAGGTGGATCGAATGAAAGGACTAATCGAAGGAATGAACAACGAACGTAAGACTCGAGGAACCGGGCTGATATAAACCAAGAACACTCAAATCTCTTCTAGTGCTCTTGAATCAATCGTAATACAAGTTTTTTACCATAATCAGTATCGACAGCCTGTGTTACAGATATGGGCATTTCCTCTTTTATATCCTTATTCTAGTCAAACCGTTATCCCCTAATTACTACATAAATCCCTTGATTCTCGCCTTTGTGACCGTTACCCTGTTTAATGCTTGGACTGGGCAGATCCTAGGTCGTCTAATTGCAACGTCACTTTCTTCATCCGGATCACCTCACGTTGTGGGATTTCTTTAATGGATTATGTTCATGGGCCGAAATCTGGCCCAACAGTAACTGACCCGCCATATACGATTATTATCTCACTAGAACACTACAAGAGAATGTCAATATGCCCACACCATGATACTCCACACTTTATGTTGTTGAATGAATTTCCCATACTTTAAATAGTCGATTTTGACAATTGACACTTTAAAGTGTTAGACAAAGTGTTGATAAATGCATCCTTATAATTTCAACACTTTAAATAGTGGGTGATGGGCACCCACACTAAATACTCACACTTGAAATTGTTGATAATTAACATACTCAAATAAGTTAATATAAATTAATTGAGAACATGTTACATATATTTATCATTATCTCTCATTGAATAACATACAAATTATTTTATATGATATGAGATTATATACATATTAATCAAATGAACTAATAGCATATTATATACATATGATAATTACTTATATATTAACCTTATAAGAATTTTCTATCTTTTTTTAATATTATATATGTACGTAAATCTTATTAATTTGACATTTAGATACTACTCCACTATTAAATAAGTCATAGACTATTTTTATTATGAGACTCATTAACATAAAATTAAATATGACACCTAGCTATCTCTTGATTCATATTATATTAGCATGTATGTAAATTTTATAGCAACTACTAAATCAATTCTTAGTTTATAATATATAATGCTTAATTAACCTACTAATTTGACAATATATTGTATTTAAATCAGTTAAATTTTACTTTATATAAATTACTTATACATAACAGATAAATAAATTAATTTATAACATACAATAGTATGATATAATAATTTAGTAGTAAAAATATTATACATTTTTCCGATTGAGTCACTATATCTTACTAATTTAAACTCTAAATAAATAGAGAAAATACAAGTAATTATACATAATAAAATATTATATTCCATTATATAAAATTATTATTTAATTATTATAATAGCAATTCTCCTCCACTCTTCACGTTCTCCTACCTCCCCCACGTTCTCCACGTCTTCTCTACCTTAACCGCTTCTTTCTTCCCTACTTAATCTACAGATCATGGATCCTTAATGCTCAATCCTCCATCCTAAACCCTCGTTCTGGATCCTCCTCCTTCAAAACAAAATGTAGTCCGAATACATCTCTCTTTCTATGATAGATTTGTTAGTTAAATTAGAGTTGTAGACTTAACGATCTCCCGGTCCGGAACTCCGATGGCGAAGCAAGAAGAATTTCAAAGGGGATGCTGGGAGGCTTCCAATCTTGGAGGATCTTTGCTCGAGATCAAACCGACGTGCTCAAAGAGGAAACAGACACGATTAAACCGACGATGAAGGCGGTGATCGAAGGAAACAAAACTCCGGTGACGAATAGCTCAAACACGGTGAAGACGACGGCGGATGCGATCAAACCGACGATGGAGGACGCTATTGACCTTGAGTTTTGTTTGTGTCGGCAACCCGACACGCGGCTAAACACAGGAGACCGACGTCGAGGATCACCGAGAAAGGAAGATGGAGTCGGCGCGGTTACCAACTACCGATGAGCTTCTCCTCACATAACCGTTAAATTACTGAATTTTAGTTTGATGTCCATATCTATACGATTTGGGATCATCTGTACTACTGCATCATCATGTTGTAATTTGGTTGTACTATTTTTATTGTATATCTTATTAAATTTAATTACTAGTACAACTACTTTAATTATATTTTCTATTATTAATATATAAGGGTCAAAATGAAAATAGGACATTTATAATATATAGAAAAAAAGAAATTATGTATTAGTGACAAATTCATTATATATTTATTAATATATGATAATTTAATATTATATTTAAGTGTGAAAATTTGCAACACTAAATTTTGTAACTTTTGAACTATACAAAAAAGTGTGGAAGTCTTCCACAACTATAAATGTTGTTTAACTATCGACAGTCCATATAGCCACACTTCATGTCAACACAAATAAGTGTTGATTTTAGCAACACTAATTCAGAAGATGTAGCAAATACTTACACTTGTAGTTATGGCTATATTCAAGTTCTCTTGTAGTGGAACGTTTCTCTAAAATATTACTCCATCTGTCTCTTAATATAAGACCCATTTTGATTGTTGTGCGAGAATTAAAATAATTACAGTGTTAATGATTAGAGGATAGAGAAAGGCGAAAAAAATAATGATTAGAGAAGAGAGATAGAGAGAAATATAAAATTATTTTGAGTTTTGAGAGAGAAAAAGAATAAAGTGTATTTTGTGAAAATAAAGCGTATTGAGTGAAAATAGATGGTAAATAAAAAATTTCAAAAATGGAAAAGGGTAAAACTTTTTGGGACCCGAAAAGAAAATATGTCTAACATTATGGGACAAGGGGAATAAGATGCTAAATCCACTCAAATTTTAGACTTTTTTCACTTAGGTAGTCTCGCACACGCATTGCGTGACAATAAAAGAGTCTCGCACGCGCATTGCGGGACCGTAAAAATATAAACGGGTATCCGAAAAAATTTAAAAAAAATTGAAGTTTTGTCACGCACCCTCAATGCGTCCGTGGGACTAATTTTATTTTTTTGTTTTTTGTTTTTAAATTAAATTAAATATTTTATTATATTTTAAAAAATAGCCACACACCCGCATGACAAAAAATCAATTTTTTTTAATATCCGTTTGTTTTTTCACATTCCGCAATACGTATACTAGATTTTTTAACGGTCCCGCAATGTGTGTAGAGGACTACTTGAATGAATTCAAATGGTTTTGTTAATCTACCTAACTACAATACAAGGGAGAAGCCATCCCTTTGCAAAAATTTGCGCCACCTCAGCGCCAACTCACCTTATTTTCCAGAAAATAAAGAAAATAAATTTTTCTATTTAAATTAAATCATTAAAAAAAGGAACTACCTCCTTTAAATTCTCCAATTCATACGGTTTGTTTTTACCTCCTAGACTTATGTAATTTTAAGATAAACTCTCTAATTAAACTAAATCCATTTATGGTTTTTTTGTTAGCTTAATAATAAAATCATTGCAACTTTTTGTAATTTTAAATATTTTTTGACTAAAAAACCTAGAAAATTAGTTATAAACTAGAAATTAAAATTTATACATAACTAAATTGTACATATTAGAAACATAAACTATTTATACGTATTATAATACTAATTTCTACCACAAAACTAAAAAGGTTACAATATCGATCTATTATATTTATTTTTGTTTTCTATGTTGTTAATATTGTATATAAAGTATGTATCGTTATAATATCATCTACTATATGCTTCGTATATTATTTAGCAACTTTACACATGAATATCAATTTACTATGCTTCTAATACTATATATAGAAAAAATTAAGATTCAATTTATATATAATTGTTATTTTTGATATTTATTATCGAACTTAAGATATGACATTCATAATGTTAATTAATCATTGACTTTTCTTACTTTTCTATATTTTATTTCACATAAATCATAGAATTTATCCAATCTATGTATATATATATATATATTAAAACAAAGTTATTTAGAGCCTTATCCTTCATTCTAGGTTCATTAATCATATGTATTATTTTGTGAAGTTTTTGAAGTTTTCTTAAGCATTTTAATATTTTTAATACATTTTATATCAAAATGTAGTAATCGGTTGCTATTATTTAGCTTCCTACTTATTAATAATTTCATACTATTCACTAAGTAATTTAATATATAAAATATTCATATATTTATACACTATTCACTGCTTCGCTAAACCAAAAACTTGGAATATTCAATACAAAAATTAAAATGTGCATATATTTGAAACATATTCACTACTTACACTTATACGCTATTTAATTTTATTAAAACTCGGTTCTTATACTGATACATTATTTTGAATTACTCCGTATATAGTTTTATATGAATAATAAAAGAGTTCAAATCAATATATAAATTTGTTGAAAATTGACTTATGATAATTTGATCAAATAAAACTATAAAAGGGATAAAAGTTTATTTATATTTATTGTTTATTGATTGTATATAAAACTTTAAATTTAATTATACAATAATAGCATTTCAAAACTATCAACTAAATAAATCCGTACATGATGCGGGAAATAAACTTGTTGAGGTTTTAGGGCCACAAATAGTCCAACGGGCTAGTCAAGACCTGGCACAATAACTCATTCGTTTCAGCCGAACATTGGGCAGAGATGACTATGATTTGACAAAAGAAATCACATCGAGGGAAGTGTAGGGTTGAGTGCATTAACCTAACGAGAATAATTAATCCAAAATAGTACGGAGTAGTATGAGATGAGATCCTCTTGCTAATTTGACAAAAAAAAAATCACGTCAAAAGAAGTTAGGGTTTGATATATAACTTGAGTGGACAAAAATGTGATGGAGATGTCCGATCATTTCAATGTTCTACATTTGCCCTACATTTTTGCATGTTATTACTCCCTCCGTCCCATATTATATATCACGTTTTTCATTTTAGGCGTCTCAAAATATATATTTTACTTTCTTTATTTATCTTTTGTCTTATTATCAATATCACATCAATCTACACTATATTTCCTCATTTTTACATTAAAACTCACACTAATTCACTTTTTTATCTTCTCTTTCTTACATAAAAATCCACACCCATTCACAATCTCTCTCATCTCCACCTTTCTTTCTCTCTTCCTTAATTTAACTCGATAACAACAAACGAGATCTATAATATGATACTGAGTAGTAGCTTATTATCTACCTTGCAAAACTAAAGGCTACAATTTCATTCTACTCCGTATTCATTTCTACTTCTGCTTGTATTCGTTTGATTCATGCATATTAAGTATCATTGTTTGTTTTGTTCTAGCGTGTATTATTATTACTCCACCTAGTACTATAAGGTGTTTTTGATAAAAATCAACAAAAATAAAATCATGTTAAAACTGTCCTTACCTTTCCAAGTTACCTCACACTATCAGCAATAGATCGAGGTTGCATCTTCTATTGCTTCACTTGGATTGCATAATTTATTTATTTATTTTGATTTTATTTATATCTTTATATTAGATAAAACTTATAAAATATCATAAAAATAGCTATCAAATATAAAAAGGAATGTAACTATCATTTGGATTACATAGGAAAAGCATTTTTTGCTATGGAACCAAGTATTAAAATAATCTATGCAACCCCCATTGTGGGTAGCTCTAATGGTGGTCAGTAAATCAGTGGCGGTGGTTCATCGTTGGTCCAAATGACATGAACATTTAAGTGTAATACAACTTGAGAAACATATAGTTTTGGTTGATAAACATTTCACTTGAGTATGTTCAAATAAACAATTATGAACATCTTGATGAACATTTAAGCCAATTTTACTAACTTTTGAGCAATAAACAGTTTAGTACATCATTGTGAACATTTAAGCTAATTTTACCGAAATTTTGAATAATAACATTTTAGTACATCATTGTGAACATTTAAGCCAATTTTACTGAACTTTTGAGTAATAAACATTTTAGTACATCATTGTGAACATTTAAGGATGTACATAAGTGGTGGTCCGTTGGTGGCTTGCTGGTGGGTCAGTGGTGGTTCGGTGGTCCCCGTTGGTGGTCCGATGGAGTTCCGATGTTGGTCCGTCGTTGATCCAAAGAATATGAACATTTAAGTGTAATACAACTTTATAAACATTTAAGTATTATTTGATGAACATTTCAGTTGAGTACGTCTAAATAAACATTTATGAATATTTTGATGAACACTCGTAAACATCTTGATGAATATTTAACCTAATTTTAATAAACTTTACTGAACATGTTGGTATATCATTGTGAACTTGTAAGGATGTTTTGATGAACACTTAAGTACGACATGATGAACATTTAGGTACGTTTTGATGAAAATCAAGTGTTTTTTACTCGAAAATATATTAAAGTGGTGGTCTGATGGTGACTTGATGGTGGGCCAGTGGTGGTTCGGTGGTCCGAGGGAGACCCGACAACTCCCGGTGGTGGTCCGACGTTGGTCCAAATGACATTTATATTTAAGTGTAATACAACTTGATGAACATTTAAGTATTGTTTGATGAATATTTGAGTTGATCGAGTACGTTCAAATGAATATTTATGAACATCTTGATGAACAACTTAGCATTTCATGTGAACTTTAAATAGTACATTTTGATATATCATTGTGAAATCTAATGATGTATTGATGTATAAGCACGACATGATGAATATTCATTCTCATTTATAACCACTGAAAGTTTATTTATACAATGACTCTGCTAATAAAACACATATATATATATATATCAATTAAAAATATTATAATCCTCGCAATTTCCTTTTATTTATATAATGTTTATATAAAAAATAGTTAAAATAAATATGACTATATATTACATGTTAATTAAAAACATAAAAATTATTATGTAAATTCCATATATAACACGGGAATAAAGCTATTTTCGCTATGTCTAGGAAGAAGGTAAAGTATTGCACGCATTCAACATATATTCACTCTAAAATATATATTCATGTGAGATATATATTTGATACATACTCAAAATATTGCACTCAAGACATGACTCAAGACAGTAACACTTGGAGGGAAAAGATCGAGGTGGCGAAGTTATAGTGATTTAGATAGAAAGATTAACACGAATCTAGTCTTTTGCATGTCTTTTAATTTGTAGAGTCGTTTCTGTCCATTTTTTCTTTTATATTCTGTTGTGTCTTAGACATGTCGGTTCACATCATCTCAGGAAGTGTCGGGGTATGAATTGCCCATATCTAGCCTCCCAGACCCTGCTTCGGCGGAAAAACACTGCATCGACGGTTGTTGTTGTACATATTCACTCAACAAACAACCAGCCTTAGTAGCACAATCAAAACCAAACAACTTATTGGTATATCTATATGCATGTATATGTCTATATTATAGTCGTATTTCAATCCTTAAATGAAGTCGATTGTTGTTGTTGTTGCTGCAGTTGAATCAGGGCAACCATTCTGTTATAAGCATCCATTGACACGGTCTGCACGCATAAAATTTACATATATCTTGTGGTTAGTACGTCACTAAGATAAGTGAGTCGTATTTTAATATGGCGATGTATGCATTTATGTATGTATGTATGTATGTAGGTATCTATGTATGTATACGAAGATTAGGTGGGGCAATATATACCTGAGATTGATCGAGAAGAGGCGAGGTAAATAGAAGGATGAAGGAAGGCCATGGGCATGAAGGTGGCACTCATGTCCATGCCCATCGGAGGTAAATAGTGTGAAACATCATACTCATATGAACTTGTGCTTGCACTTCTTTTATGTAGGCTATCGATCACTTCATCTAAAATTGATGCTTTGTCTGTCTATTCAAATCAAAATAAAATTTTAACTATACATTAGCTAGAAATTAAAATAATAATAATAAGATTCTAGCATATGCTAGACAGCCAGCTAGCTTATGAAATGATCACAATGTTGATATATTCCGTACGAATATATCAACGTCAAATGGAAATTAGTGCAAGAGTTCATTAATTCTTTTGGGCAAATTACTTCTTTTTTTCTTTTTTATTTATATATAAGAAAATATGAAAATGTGGTAGAGAAAACATTAATGAGGAAATGTGTTATATTATACCTTGGTTGAATTCGGGACCATGTTTTGCAGTATCTTCATCGTTTGGTTGATCATACCTCGTCTTTTCTGTATACGAGTTAATTACCACTGAAACAAATTAAATATATAGTAATAGGAAATATCGGATTCAAATTCTAAATATACTCCTAAAACGATAACTAGAAAAAAGATTGTAGATCGATATTATGTACATACACGTTCAGATAGTTTATGATTTGCCCTGGTTTTCTAGTTGATAACGGTGATCTGGAGACTGCCCCTTTCTTCTTAGCCTTTTTGTCATCATTTGCTGCTCCCTTTGGTAGTGCATATTCCAATTTATAAGTATTAGAATAATAAAATATGATAAAAGCAAAGTTCAAAGAGTGTATACGTACATGAAGAAATAAATATTTGAACCTGTGGGGGAGTGAGGGATATAGAACGAGTTGGATGAGCCGTCTGGACTCTGGAGACGGTGGTTCGACATTCTAGACTTGTCTACACGTAACTCGTGTGGAACCTCCTCCTGATCGTTGTGGGCCCCGCATGGTACGAGAGCATCTGTTGTAGATGAGCCGCCGATGGAGGACAACTTCAGTTGGTGGCCGAATTCCATCCAAGGTACCTCCATGTCACCGCACGGCAACTGTTGTTGTTGTTGCTGCTGTTGCTGTTGCTGTTGTTGTTTCTGTTTCTGATGTTGTACTTGTCGCCATTGGGATTCAGGCGTCCCAATGGCGGCGACTGGACTATCCCACGTCTCATTGACATTGACAGTTGAAACGCGCGGAAGCCTGTTTACCCACTTCAACTCCTCAAAACTATGGAAAATCATTGGAGTCACGTCACAAAATCATATGTTTGATCTAGAATAATAACTTCCATGTCATAATTGTGACTAAGTTTAGACTCCCTTTTCACTTATTTTTAATTGTCTCTCATATGTTCCGATATCGATATATTCCATATATAGTAACATAAGTATAAGATATTAGAGAGATGGAGTTGCCTACAAGGGAATGTTGGAGGAGTTGACGGCGGGGAGACGACTGCTTGCCGACGGAATAGAGCCGTTATCAACATTCCAGTTCGGAACGTTGTAGCTCATATTTTTTGTAAGGCAGAAATGTGGTGTGGATCGAATATAATGGGCCGAATGCTACATATATAGTGCTATACATATTTTAGTTAGCAAATTTATGTATGATGGATAAATATCTGAAATAATAATTCAAGAAAAGGGAATGGTGCATGCTGCATGGTGCGTACGAGAAGGACGTGGCCTGCTTTTACTTCACATAATCTGATCAGTTGATTGGAGCTTTTTATATATAATAATATTATTGAAATTGAAATTCTAACAAAATGACTTATGCTATAATAGTTAGTTGATTGTGTGATTCATTTATATAACACAATTTTTTGTGTGGGGTATATATGGCACAAGTTGGATGTGTACTTGTGATCAGTCATCGGCCATTTTTCATTTTTTAACAAGTCAACAAAACACACTTATATAGATTGTAAGTTACACTAAATTATTATTGATGATTGAAAAAAAATTTCTCTAAGCTTAAGAAGTCTAAAAGCTCTAGAATACAACTCTTGGCGTAAATTTATAACTAGATCAAAGTTGAATTGAGATCTTGAATGTTGACATCTCGTGTAGCAAAAAAGTCAGCTGCAACATTGACTTCCCTGAAATAGTGAGAAAATTTGCAAAGCTAAAATTATTAGACAATTATTGGATTTCATAAATGAATTTTATGATTTCTCAAGGAACTTTCCAAGATTTCCGAATTGAATTAATCACAATTAAGTTATCTCCTTCCATATGCCGAATACCTAAGCGAAGAGTAGCATGAAAGCCTTTTAAAGTCGCTATTGCCTCAGTAATTAGGATGGTCGTATTATGAATCTGTTTATTATCTACAAGGACTGTTTTTCCAAATTCATTTCTGATAAGAAAACCAATATGAGAAGAAAGATCACTTCTTTTGGAGCCATCAAAATTGATCTTAAAGACGTTGCTAGGAGGTTTATTCCATTTCATATGACGGGAGCTACGATTTTTAGTTTTCGCAATCGAAGGTTCATTTGACCTGGTTCTTTGGGATTTTTATAAACTGTTGTAATGAGATTTTTGGAACTTCAGTTTCTATGATGTTTTTTCATCAGATTCTCAAATTTCGACGATGATCATATTAGTATTTAAGTTGCAGATGAAAAGATAAGGGAACCAAGCACAAGTGGGAGAAGATCAAACATCAAGGAAATTGGATGTGAACCGCGTCGATAAATCTTCAACGAAACTGCATAATTTTTGCGGAAGATTTGTAGCTTACTTAAGACGCTCAAGGAAGATTTGGAGCGTCAAGCTCGGGTGAGTAGTGGAAGAGGCTCAGTGCTAGTATGCAAATTTTGTTGGGTAATATAGGACTGTTCCCTCTTTATATAGTAAGATGGGCAAGACGCGGACTAACAAACTCACTCTAACTTTTATATATAAAGAAAATGATTACAACACTAATTAGAATAGTTGTGGAAGACTTACCCGAACTCTTGCTTACACACTTCACCCTCGAGGATTAATAGTCACACTCCCTTAAGCTATATTAGCTTGATCACTCTCTCTCTATTTTTTTTCTTTCTTGGATTGATTACAAATGTGCAACATTACCCCCTATTTATAGTAAATATGTCTAGATTATTCTACATAAACCTTCACCATTTACTAGGTGTATATTCCTAGATAATTCTATATTAGTCCATACTTATTTTAATCTACCTTTTTTCAAATTCTAGATTATTTTTCTTCTTTATCTTTCTTAGTCATAAGCTTTTAGGCTTTAATCTTCTTCTTGGACCAAGTCCACTCCTATATTAGGAGAGAGCCCAACAAATTTTCGATAACCAAAGTATATAACACAACTGTGTATCTTTGTTTAATTACACCAAAAGATGGAGTCAGAAAATACATTGATTAGCCAAAAATGCTTCTCTTGAAGAGGAGAACCTTTGATAAGAACTAGTGGACTATAGGCCGTGTTACGCACGGCCGTAGTATCATTAGTGTTTTCCCTGTTATGTTTTTGAATTGTTGATGGTTATTTTCGTAGATGTTTTGTTTCTTATTTATCTTTTCTTATGTTTGTTTTCCATGTTTTCTTGTGTTTGTAATTTTCTTCTTTCTAACACATCAATTTAATCTCGGTCTAGCAGTTGCTACCCCTGTGGCCTTGCTATAGGTGGGGCACTGCCAATCTACGAATATTTTTGTTTAGTTCACATGTGTGGGTTGTCTACCCCGATGTTTACATTTAACAACATCAGTAATTTATGTTGTTTGGCCAAGATTAGACTACTGATATTTGGTTACAATATTACGATTGTGTGTCTGCCAATTCATATGATATGTTACTGTACGTAAAGAATTGATTACATATTTTGTAGTAGAGGCACATGATTGTCAAACTCTTTAATAGTTAAAACCGCAATAGGTTAATTTGTGTGTTTCTTTTGTCTTCAAACTTATTTAATTCATCTCTACTTATCTTTTTGTTGCATTTTTATTTAGCTCATATATTGAAAATATGTGGTTATAACATAGGTTATGGCCATATGGTGTCGTACATAGGTGATTGTTTCTTTCGTCCAACTATTCTCAATTCTCATTGTTCATAATGTTGGAAATGTGTAAGTTCCTTATAATTTGTAATAATAAATGTCATCATATGTGTTTTCATTTGATTCGTTTAGACTATTACTTTTCGTATGTTAATGTTTTCTTTTTTCAAAATATGATGATTATTAACTATATGGAGTATGCCTCATTATAGTTATTAAATAGAACTACAAATAATAAAACGTGACATTTTATATTACTCTATTCGGGAGGTGTCTATTTGTTGCATTTTGTGGACATCTTTATTTACCAATGAAATTATGTTGTGGGTTTCAATATGTTGTTTTTCAAGTTTTTCATTCTTTAAAAACTGAAACATTATTAAATAATTTCGCAGCTATCTCACCCTTTTAGGTTCTGCATATAATAGTGTATATACGTATATTTTTACTTTTGTAGCTTATCCTTGTGGAGATGCTTTAATTTTGTACTGATTAAAGTATTCTACAACACCCCGCAGCTCCGAGGGCAATAGTAGCGCACCTCATCTTTATCCATCCCTTTTCAAATTTGTTTTTGTGTTCTTCTCCTAATGTGGGTTTGTGATTTCCGGGTTTGTGTACGGTATTACGGTTGCTAATTAAGGTTGAATGTGGAAGCTTGAGGCATGTACATACAACATTCATTTATGTAGTATAATAGAGTGGAGATGTTGAATTCTTTAACCTATTTAGTGTTTTTATTTGAGTTCAGTTGGGCTGAATTGGAATTGTTGTTATTGTTATGTGTATATTTAATACAATAGTTGTTGTTGCACTGTATCTTGCATTTAAGAGAGGATAAGTTTTAATTTCCATAAAATATAATTTATTTTACAAGGCCCTGTTTTGGCCTCGCAATGGAAGTGGCATCGGTGTGTTTTTTTGTCCTTTTGCGAGCATTTTATTCTGCAATTCGATGCGTAGGAAATTAAGGAAAGTAGGGTGGCTTCAATGTTCCAGGCGTTTTTTCTCCAGACGAAGAAGAATTTCCTTTACTACGGGGCATGTTGATGTTTTAGGGGTTCTGCAAAGCTTAGCTGTGAGACGTAGTGTTCAGTGGATTGTTCGTTTCTGTTGTGGGGATGAACGGGAATTGGCGTCCGTTGGTAGAATCCCTAATTTGCAGGGGTGGCGTTGTCGATGATCAATTGTACACCCTATCTCCTCCTGCAAGTGGTCTTCCTTCATAATATTTGTGAATGTCGTTTAATGTTTTTTGCTACGCTTGTAACTTCTATTTGTTACCTGGATTTTGGTATGGATAGGTTGAGTAGGATATATTTGGTGATATTCGTGGACTTTGTTTGAGTTCAATGTAGTTATGTTTTGAATTTACTCCATGTACATCATTTGATTTTTTTCCTCTAGATCATTTTTCAGCTTGACCGTGTTGCTTTCATCCTATGTTTTAGGTTAATATGCAAATTCCAATGTCAGGACTCTTCTCTGCTGAATTTGTTACTGCAATCGAAGGGGGCCCTAATCAGGTACAAATCGATGCCCCATTCTTGTGGTCTTTATGCTTCCACGTGATTGTGTGCCTATTAGTGTGTGCAGTTTATTTGGCTAATGTAATACTTTAAACAGCAACAAACAATGTAGTGTTGTAGGCAAGTATATGCACCTGTAGTTGCCCACTTATGTGGTTGAATGATTTCTTGAAAACTATGTTCCTTGTATAATTCTTAGGTTCATTTCCATTATGTAGTAGTAGTATCTCCAATCCTTGCAGGTCAGTCACTCTAGATATTGCCACATATAGTTATTTGTTGCCAAAAACTGGATTACGCAGGTATAGTCCTACGGACTTCAGTGATTGGCCTTGGCTTTTATTGACCGTCATAGCAAAAAAAAGGTTTGAGTGGGAAATTGCGCCTTTTGATTTCCAAGGACCATTTTGTTTGGGTAGAAGTTAATGAGATTCTTGGGATTAACACTTTATCTCCCGAGCATGTTCCGGTTATGATTTGGCTAGGACTTAAAAAAAGTTTGTTATAATTCGTGGGATCTTGCACGAATAGAAGTGAATGATGGTACTTCGTTACGACTCAATGATGGTACTTCATTTTCTCATCTGTCTCTTATTTCCAAATCTTTTTTAACAACATGAACTTATCTCTTAAATAAGTGTTTGTCTTCTTTTCATGATTCTTTTTAATTGGTTTTTCAATCTGAGAAATGAATCCGATCATTATATTGAGAGTTTTGGTCTAGTATGCTATTAAGAGTGTAATATATTGTTTTTTCCTTTCTTTATGAAAATTCTAATAATATTGAGGATTTGAAGAATCATTGTAACTGCACTGTTGTTTTATAGTATTGTGCATACTCAATTATTCCTTATTGTTGTCATAAAATGGAAAATGATCATCTTTCAAGCTGAACGTTTTGTATATTCTATCAATAGGTAACTCCTAACAGACTTTATAGTCGTGGGACCAGTTCTCGTCCTCTCTCATGTGAATACAGATCATAATAGAAATCCTTAATATTCTACTTGTCGTGATTCTTACATCACACCAACATTTTAAAGTTTTCTCTTGTTTTCTTCTTGACTTATACCTTTTTCGTGTTTAAAAGTTGATAAAGTAATACATGTACGTGTTAAAGTTTCTATGTTTTTGAATTAGCTAAGCTTCTGGAAGTGTCTTTAAATATATTTTTTTTGTTTCTTTGAGCTTTTGTCTTTCCTTCTTTTTTGCTGGTTTTTTGCGTCATTGTCACCTATGTTTCCCTTTGAGATTTATTCCCCCTGTAATTGAAGCATTGGTAATATTGTGTTAGTGGTAGTTGTTTTGTTGTTTCAATTTGCGATTATGTTTTTTTCCCTTTTGGAATGTTTAATATTCAAAGAACAACTATCCTTACCTGATTATGTCGCATTTAATATGACGCTAGGTCATCTATTAGAGTGTTTGTCCATGCTTTTTTTCCCTCTTGTTGTCTAATGTATTCCGGCCTGTTGTGACGCTAGGTCATCTGTTGTCATTTCAGATATGTGATCGTCGTGTATCCAGCAGGTCTTGTTCATTTTTTCTATACCCGACTCCCTCGTCATATTCCAAAATTCCCATCTCTTTGCATGTGTCCTCGTAGCTCCCAAATTGTATTTCGTCCACTGTTTTTATGTCCTCAAATGATGTCGGCCCTCTTACTATATTCAGAAGCATGCGTAGATAGTACTCTTCCCTGTTTGCTTTGTTGACGCTGAGTATTCTTCCAACTATGTTAGGGGTCTCTTCTGCTTCCCATGTTTTCGAAATTTCCTTCCATTTGTAGTGATCTGGTGTTTCACTGTATGTGTACCTTCTTGTTGCTGGTGTGGATCTGTTCAGTTCTAGCCAGGAAGTGAACATGGATAACTGTGTTGTATTTTGGTGCATTATGGCATATTCCGTTCCGTCACGTGTGGGGTCAACATCTGTATTGGTTTGGATGTGGAATTGCAAACAGTGTCCTTGATTGTAAGTATGTTGTTATTTCATCCACGCTTGGTTCGTGACATTTGTATGTATCTTTTGGCGAATCATTGTGTGTCTTAGCAATAACTCTTTTGTCTTTGAATTACTGCCACACTCCAAACTGATCTCAGTGTTGTATTTTTGCATTAGTATTCTTTTATATTTTATCATGAACTGACGGTCCAATGATCCACCGTCTTTTTTCAGCCACATTAGTATTCGTGCTTCTGGGATGCCCATTTTGTTGAAGTGTATTGTCTCCATACCTGGTGAAATGAATCAAACTGGTTAATTTTTTTATAAAAAAATATACAGTATGCGGTAATGTGTTTTGCTTCCGATCTCACACAAGTTTGTGTCCCCTATGTTAGGATTTGTTTTGAGGTCTTCTATCAACTTGTCTAGTTTTATCTTGAACAACTTCACCAATACCTCAGATCTTTTATCTGTTGTTTGTTCTGGTATGTCAACAATGTAATCGTATATCTCTGCTCAATCTTTATTAGAAGAAAAGGTGATTGATATTGTAAGGGTGCCATATTTTCGACAAATAGCCGTTGCGTCCATGTAATTTTGTATTGTTTTCCTCGCCCCTCCTTCGAAAGTGGGAGGTAGAATTACCCTTGAGGCTAATGTTCTTCTGTCCTTGGCGTGTCTAGTTAAGTTGTCATATTCATTGTTGTACATTCCTTCCCCAGTTCTCTGTTGTAGCCTGGTTGGGTAATATTGCCTTATGTTCAACTTTTGTTGTTGAGTTTGGAGCACCCCTTTTTTTTCTTAAGTAACTTGACCTTGTGTTGTATTCGTCGTCTCCATACGGGAATAACAACGGGTATTGGAGTAACATGTACAATGGGTGTGTCACAGGCACCCTTACATAACACGAATCGTTCTAAAGATTATGGTCTTATTGTTTTTTCTTACACAGTATTGTGTTTTGTGTTATCGTTGTTCTTCACCACCGTTGTATTTGAAATTTCGTTTAAGATTTCAATTGTCGTGTTATTTATATGCTATACTTGCAGAGCATATCTGGATGTATTTAGAATACCTTTTCTCCTTCCTTATGGAAAGATAGTTAAATTAATCTTGTTGATATATTCGGTTTATTTGGTCAGTTGGTGTTGAATATTTGTATATATGTACCTAGATACATAGGTGAATTTATGTTATACCATGACATTACGTTTTTATATTATTTGTGGGTAAAATGTGTGTGTGTTAGTTTAATGTAGTGGTCAATTACATGAGATTGTGAAGTTTGATTCATCAAACATTTTATTTGAGGTAAGAGGATTCGTTCATCAATTGTGTATGTTTATTTTAGCTACATATTAATCTTTATGATTCCCTAATTGAATTAAAACATTCAATTGAAACGTACGTTTTTGTTAACAAAAGATTTAATTTGATTTAAGCCTTCAATTAATTGCCTAATTAGTTCAAATTATAATTATAATTTTTCCTCTCCACTTACAGCCTTTAATTCTAATCACATATCATTTTTTTGTTTTTGTTTTCATATACAAATTTTAAAAGTATTTTGAAAAAAGATTTATTTATTTATATATTTTACAAATAGAGGATTTATTATAATTATAAAAAATTATCAAGATTTCTTTACTTTTTAATTTTTTCTTGTATAATCCCTTTTTAAATTTAAAAAAAAATAACACTGTGAAAGATGGTTAAGATTATGCTTAGTAATAATCTTTATAAAAACTTCAAACAAAAGAGCAATATATGAGATTTGTGTTTTTTTCAACGTACTTACATAAGATTTGAAGGAGAATTATATAATAATTTTTTATTTTATAAAGTTATAAAATTATTTTCCACTTGATCCCGGCCAATCATGTGTAAGAATAGAGAATTTTTTTATAATCCTAAGTGTTTTTCATTACGTTAAGAATAAAAGAAGAAATAACTAACCATCAAAATTCTTATTTTCTATTATAGTTGTGAGGAATGAGACATTGGATAAATTTGAACCATTAATTAGCATTAAGGGCTATGATTTAATGAAATCTACACATAGATTTTAATTAACACTTTATGAGAGCCGGTCCGAATTTGGACCATTGTGAATATAACGGTTACACAAAGGAAGGTGTTTCGTTAATTAAGTGACTCGTTTAACCTTTATTTCAATTTACCGGTTATACACAAGAAAATAGAGAAAATAATAACTAACTTTTGATACCACACATTTAAGACCTTTGGAATTTCCATCCACCAACCTTTATATATACTAGTCCTTATCTGCCCGTGCTACGCACGGGCCAAAGTCAAAACGAAAGAATAATTATACATTATTAAATAATAACTTCATATTACTGTATAGTGGATTATTATTAATATAAAATAAAAGAAACAAAAAATAAATACTCCCTCCGTTTCACAATAATTTTCGTTTTAGCTTCTAAATTTTGTTTCAATAGATTTCAAGACAATTAATTACATGTATATCATACAATTTTATATTGGAATTTGAAATTGTTGATTTTTTCTCCACTCCTATTGGTTGTAAAAGAAGGTGGGTAATTAATTTGAGAAAAAGTTGGATTTTTAAGACACAACCAATCATTTTATTAATATGTGTGAATAATGCTAGAATGACAATTATTTTGAAACCGAGGGAGTATAAGTTAATGGGGTTCTTAATATCGTTGATCTCAGTATATTAGTTAATGGAGTTCTTGGGCTGAATAACTTTTCTTAATTAGTACGTACTGCATATTGAGTCACTCACTGACTTAAAAAATTACTAAGAATGAATACGTACAACAAAATACTAAACCTTTGGTTACACTAAATTCAATCATTTTTTCTCCTCCTGTACTTTCCTCTTTGCTTCACGATCTCCTCTTCACTGTTGCTTTTCTCAGACCGTGTTTTTGTTCTAGCCCGCCCGCGTTGATCTTCCTCTAACCGACCGCCACTCTTCACTTCACTGTTGCTATTTTAAGGTTGTGTTTATGATCCTCCTTGCTTCACAAATGAGTTGTTGGCGGGGTTGAGCTGTCTAATAAAGCGCGAAGGCTCCTTCTAGTACTCTTGCTGTCAATTCTCTATTGAATGAAGCAGACAACCTTCAGAATTAATTCTTGAGTACTAAGAATACCTTCAATCAGAGTTGCTAGAGACAAAATTGTTAAAGGAGGCGGTCTCGATTATTCCAGTGCTTGAGAACGAACACCGGGTTACCCTCTTTGTCCTCCTTTGCGTTTCTAAAGATCTGCAATGAGTTGGAGATTTTGATGCATGTAAGATGTTTGACAAAATGTCGCTAAGAAAGTTGGGGGTGAAAGTTGATTTTTTTGTTTTTGCATTTGATTAAGTGTTATGGAAAATATTACTCTGTGATTGGATTTCTGACAAGTTTAGGTTCTTTTTGCACATTCTTTTTGGTGGCCTTGATATCAATTTTTCAGTCCCTTGCAGCAAATGCAGGACCAAGAGATGGTTCATCCTTTTAACATCTTTTTCGGTGATGATGCTTCTTGTCTTTCTTACGGCTCCCTTGTGAGTTGGTCTTGCTTTCATGTTTCCCCTTCGCGTATTTTTTGTTGCTCCTAATTGATGGTGTGATGTTTCTCTTTGTTAGATGTGATACAGAAGATAGTGGAGGATCATACACATCAGGAGCTCATGACATGTATAGATCCCTTGGAGCTAACCCTCTTTCTCACGACCTCCTTTCATGGCAGAGACGACCTTTTGTGCCACCTGCAATGCATTAGAAATTTAGAACTCTTTGAGCTCAAGCAAAATGAAAGAGATTGATACAAAGTACAACCAAAAGGCAGACAAATTATCATAATCTCTCCGCAAAAAAGACATCAGATACACAAAAGTGATGACAATAATATTGGAGTTGGATTGGATTTTCCAGTAAAATTTCATGTTTAGGAAATAGAAACAGAAAGTGAAGACCCTTGTTGAGGAATCTATATTTGGTTTCTAAATAAAAGTACTATTGTTGTTTGCTTCCGTTAAAAGGTTGAATAAGTTTGTAATACGGATTAAGAGTCAAGAACTATGATCTTATTTTTTAGTCATGGTATTGGATGAATACCTCGCTGACAGTTAGACAAACTTTTATTGTTAACATGGGGGGTCAAATCCTTACTTCCATTAGGCTCCTTCATTTGTGTGCTACAACTCCTCAAACTGAGCCTTGTTCAACTTTCCGTCTCAGAGATATCAGTCATATTGGTTGTCAGGTTACTTATTTTATTGATTCTGGGTTGACATTTGTTTTCTTTTGATTTGTAGGAACCTCTTATAGTGAATAGCCTAACTCATATTCAGTGGAAGAAGTCGTCGGGATAAAAGAAGGATTTGATCTCATGGTTATTGAAGAGCTAAGGTTCTGTTTGATTAAGCTCAGTCATCACATTCCAGATAGTGAAGTTCAAATCCTAATGGAACCTGTAAGTTTATTTGGTGTGTTTTTGCTTCGTCTCAGTTCATTCGTGCCTGTTGGATTTTCAGATTAGTTAATTTATAAAAGGGTTTAAAAAATGAAATTATTAACTAATATGTTAATAATCACAATGTTTATTAAAACTTTAATCCTTCTTTTGTTAAATGTTAATTGAAACACCCTAAGCTTTCATCTTATATGCAGTATCTTGTGGTTTGTCTTGTAGGCCTTATGTGATCTTCTTGTTGTTGTTGAATGCTATGCCTGTAGGGAACAAAACTTAATATACAATGATCTGAAATCTACAGATTTGAAATGTTTTCTTAGCTAAAAATTCAATAGAAATAGGAGTATAGTGGTTCAGTGTTTGCTTCTTACTTGCATTTGTGATGTGACGTTGTTGAAACCCTTGTGGAACACTATATTTTGAGTGTAACTCTTAGGCTGTTTCCCCCTCTGCAACAACATTATCTTCAGGCCCTTTGGGTCTGTTACTCTTGAAATTGCTACATAGAGTTGTCTGTGGCAGAAAACCGGCTTAGGTAAATATAACCCTACATACTTTAGTGATTGTCCCAGAGATTTGTTGATAGTCACTGCAAAACATGGTTTTATAGGAAACTAACGACGTTTCATAACAAAAGGGAACTTGGATTTGGGTTGAACTTAACGTTATTCTGGGAATTAGCACTTTGTTTCCAACACATGTTCCCGTTATTATTTCAGCTTCACTGACCCATTCACCAAGGCGTGTAATTATCAGTCAGGTTCCGTTGCACAATCCTTGGGAGGGATTCACATTCCTGAGAAGCATAACAGGTAGCCCTATCTTTAACTCTAGGATATGAGGGGCATTCATGTAATAGGATAAAAGCATTAGTCACTATCATTTAGTTAATGGTGTTTACAATTTTTAAAATAGCATAAGAAGCCTCTATACGTGGTAAGTCGAGGGTGTTTAGGTATTCAGGGGGATACATGTGTTGTTGTGGGTGCCAAACATATACCGTCTTATCAGACAGGATGAAGTCAGTGCTAAGGAAAGTGCCCTTTAAGTTGGTTACATACCACTTTCGACACACCATTACCTTGATGGTGGATCTCAATTTAGGAGACAATTTAGCGAATGGAACGCAAACCTCGTCTAATTCAAGAGATGATTTGTTTTGAAGCTTGTCTGTACCCTTAATTGAAGACATTGTTGAGTAGAATAATTTGAATTCCTTTGAGTTGATTTCTACTGAGTTCATTCCTTTGAGTTGAGTTGAATTGAATCTTAGTAGAATAATTTGAATTGATTCATTTTCTATTTGGTGGTTTCAATATTATATAGTAGTACTAATATTAAAGATGAAAACGTTGTTTAATTTCATCATCATAATAACTTATCTTATTGTATATAATAATCTATCTTATTTTTTATTTTATTTTATCAAACTTATCTTATTTCTATAGATAATAGAGTAAGTTATCTTTTTTGATTATCTAGTTATTTTATTTCTTTGAGTCAATTACACCATTAGTCCTTAACATTTCTTATCTTTCATAAATCGGTCCCTAATCTTATATATTTTCTATTTTAGTCCTTAACGTTTATAGGTTTTGACGTCGTTGGTCCTTCCGTTATATTTTTTGTTAACTTCTTGTTTGTGTTAGATTATGTGGCATTATATGGCTAGATATATGTGTATGTATTTAATGACAAATTGGGCAATTACAATCTTTAATAAGCTTGACATGATTTACTTTTAATTGAGATAAAATTTACAATAGAAAAAAATTCTCTATAAAATTGTTTATAAGCTAAATCAAAGAAATTGTGTATAAGGGAGAAATTAATACTAACGAATTTTGTCAAAAAAGATTAATAACAGTTCCTCTAGGTATATTTTTCCTTTTTTTTCTTATTTGTATACTCCAACTAACAAGTTTAGAAAATTATAAATACATTGCCCACTAATTAATGGGAAAATATTTCGTAAGGATGAATCTTTAGATAAGGACTAAGGATGATGCACACAAACTCTATAATTAATGCACAAACACGTTATAACTCATGCACACAGTATTTGGTGATTCACACAATCTATGACACATGCACACAGTGTGTGCATTAGTTATAACTCGTGTGTGCATGAGTTATAACGTTTGTGTGTATCTTCCTCAGTCTTCATCTAAGAAACTATCCTCACCGGAACCAAACTCCTAATTAATGTCTTGATAATAACTTCTTCCACATTGAATTTCACTACACATCCTATTTTGGGTAATCTTGAAAGTAATCTCTCTGGTTGGGAGAAATACAATTTTTTTTTGGTCCTCAATCTTTCTAATATCATCCAGTTTTTTATTCCTCTATTTTGTAAACCTTAATTTTTCAAAAGAAGACATGATGCTCAATAATTTTAAGTTACATCTAAGTTATTTAACCCTTTTTATAAAAGTATATTGTATAAATTTATTTATATGGATGTCTTATACAGTAGTGCATAATTGTTATGATAAAAGAAGTAAAACATATAAATATGTTTCCACGTACGAATATTGACGGCAAGTTAACGGAAGGATTAGTAACGTAAAATTTAGAAACGTTAAGGACTAAAATAGAACATATATAAGGTTAGGGACCGATTTAGAATGTGAATATATTTCAACCACCCAAAAGTGAAGAACCTTGCTTAGGATTTTTCAATAAATTTTCCAATAAATTGAAGTTGCATTGGATTTTCCAATATCTTTTGTCATTATCTTAAGGATCATATTGAAGTTGCATTGGATTTTCCAATAAATTTTCATGTTTAGGAAATAGAACTGAAAAGTGAAGAACCTTGTTGAGGAATCTATATTTGGTTTCTATATAAAAGTACTATTGTTGTTTGGTTCCGTTAAAAGGTTGAATAGGTTTGTAATATGGATTAAGAGTAAAGAACTGTGATCTTATTTTTTTAGTCATGGTATTGGATGAATACCTCACAAACAATTAGACAAACTTTTATTGTTAACATTAGGCTCCTTCATTTGTGTGCTACAACTCCTCAAACTAAGCCTCTTTTAAAATTTTGTCTCAGGCATCTCAGTCATATTGGTTGTCAAGTTACTTATTTTATTGATCTAGGTTGACATTTGTTTTCTTTTGATTTGCAGGAACTTTTGATAGTGAATAGCCTAACTCATATTCAGTGGAAGAAGTCGCCGGGGTAAAAGAAGGATTTGATCTCATGGATATTAAGGTTCTGTTTGATTAAGCTCAGTCATCACATTCCAGATAGTGAAGCTCAAATCCTAATGGAAGCTATAAGTTTATTTTGGTGTGTTTTTGCTTTGTCTCAGTTCATTTGTAACTGCTGGATTTTCATATTAATTAGTTAATTTATAAAAGGGTTTAAAAAATGAAATTGTTAACTAATATGTTAGTAATCACAATGTTTATTAAAACTTTAATCCTTCTTTTCTTAAATGTTAAATTATTGAAACACCCTAAGCTTTCATCTGATATGCAGTATCAAAATGTATGTTGTATACAGTATATTGATGTATGGTAATATGATATATTAACATAGTCTTTTTTAATCCAAAAACGAATTTTGTATATTTTATACAACTTTTCAGAAAACTGATATAAAAATAATTTTTTATTATATACAAATATGGAGATTTTTTCCAGTAGGCTAAGCAAATGCTAAAAAATTATGATGAATATATTGATGAAGGCCGTTGTGAATATATTGAAGCAAGGCTTAGTAACTATAACGATATAATGTCTCTAATACCTATATTGGGTGAATATTTTTCTCCTATCCAAAAATTATATATTATGATATGATGATATATTATGATAAAATGGTTTTTTATATGCATGTAGAAGATTATTTGATTGTCATTTGAGTGTATCATGGGATATGAATTCATAACATATTTATAAATGAAGGAATTATTTATTTCCTTTTTAAAATATATTATTTTATAGGATAAGATTGTTTATTTAACTTTTAATCTGTCTAACTAAAAAATGTGTATGTATTTAATATTGAAATCGTTTTTAGTAGGCTAATAAAGAATTAAACCTTTTTCCTTTTTGATAAGATTTTTATTTGTTAATATCTCTAGAGAATATAATATTCATGAACAAAGGATATAGTAACATATTGGACAATATAACGGTATAAAATATATTATTTTATCAAATTTAATATAACTTAAGTATGTTATTGCAAAGATGTAGTGTAATCTTCAACAACCAACTGAGAATCTATGTAGTGTAAAATATATTAAACCTAATATATTTTATTATCTTTTTTCAACTAAAATATTTTTCAGTATATCTTATAGATTTGATATTTTTCCAATTATAAAAAGAAATATTTGTTTTTTAGTATTGGACTTTTTTCTCGTCCGGCCATGCAAAAGCTCAACCCCTAAGATGAATATATTGATGAACAACTTTGTGAATATATTGATGAATATCTTTGTGAATATATAATAAACAAATATCTTTAATAACATATTTTTCCCATTTTATGATGAATATTTCATTTATAAAATACTAAGCACAAAATTATATTATGATTATGATGAATATTTTTTAAGATAAATTTAATTAATATTTGTAATATTTTCGATATATCTAATTAGTATATTAATTTGAACCTACAATCATATCTTTTTAATATTAGTTATATATAGTAATGATTTTTGTCTAATCTTTATCTTTTGTCAATATCTTTTTTATTATCTTGTTAAATATCTTTAACTAAAGATAGATTTGGAGGTTTGATAGAAAATCTATCTTTATCAAATTCTATGAAATTACTGTAGTTCCATATCCCTAATACATTAAATATTTATATTTATGGGGCACATTTGAATAATTAAAATCTTTTATTTCAAAACAATGGCGTACATATATTATTATGATTAATATCTTTGTGAATATATTGGATTTTTTCGGTGGGCCAAACAAATGCTCAAAGCCCAACCCAAGATGAATATAATGGGGAATATCTTTGTGAATATAATGGATGAATATTTTTCAACCACCCCAAAAGTTATATATATTATGATATTATGATCATGATGATATGATATGATATGATATAATTACATTATTAAAAATATTTAATACATACGACCCGTGCATGACGCGGAAACACGTTAGTATTACACTAAAACCGACTCAATAAAATTTATCTGACAATGATATACATGTAAGAAGCTACATGAATTTCTATATCACCGTTTTCTTTATAACATCTTATTATTCAAATTTATTATATATTAAATAATATACAAGGTCCGTTAATTCTTATCATATAATTTATATTATTAGAAACATATTATTAAAATAATTTCGTTTTTAAAAGATAATCTATTATTTAATAATAATACATTTGTTTAAAAAATAGGTGGATTTGTTTAAAAAAATGTAAACTTTAATAATAAGACTTTTTTTCGATGGCCCGATCAAAAGTCCAACCCAAAATGAATATATTAATGAATATTTTTTGTGAATATTTTTCAACCACCCCAAAAATTATATATATTATGATTATGATATTATATATATTATGATTATGATTAAGATAAGCGTTAACCCGATTCGAAATATACCTACATCCGAAACAATAAAATCCGAATCAAAGTGTCCGATCCACTTAGAATCCTTTGATAAGAATAAGCGGGCACGGTCCATGAATGACCCATGTGAACATGAGTTTTTTTTTAAAATTTCCATAACGGCAAGTGTTGGTGGAAGGTGACATAATATACTTAAACCAAGCTATAATCATATCCGTTCACAAATTACTCCCCTTCTCTGTCTTCCTTCTATCACCCTCACCGCTTTTTTCTTCTTCTCATTCACAATAATCTTCAGCAACTTTGATAGTAACTGCATGAGTTAGAAATGGACAAAGTTGTACACCCAGGAGATGAAGAGAAACCAACCCCAAAGAATCAACTCGACGCCGGAGCTCTTTTTGTCCTCAAATCCAAAGGTAATGATCGAACCTTTATATATCTTCAAATCAATTCTAAATTAAGACTTTTGTGTTCATTTTTAACTTTCAGGATCATGGTGGCACTGTGGATATCATTTGACAACTTCTATAGTAGCACCAGCCTTGTTGAGTTTGCCCTATGCCTTCACATTTTTAGGATGGACAGCTGGTGTCACCTGCCTTGTTATTGGCGCCCTCGTTACGTTCTACTCGTACAACTTGCTCTCTCGTGTCCTCGAACAACAAGCCGAGATCGGAAATCGTCAGCTTCGGTTTCGTGACATGGCATTCGACATTTTAGGTATGCATCACTTTCTATCTTCATTAAATTTGGATGATCAAAGAGAAGACTTACTAGTCAGCTACTGAACGTTTTTTGGAAGGTTGGTTTTCCCAACTGTTTTTCTTCAACCAATATGGTATAATTTATTCGACTCATCAATTTATCATGTGGTCGGGTCAAGAGATGATATTTTTAATTAGAAAAAAACAAGTTGTTACTTTGATATTTGTCAATTTATCATGTATCAAGGTGAGAATTAAACGTCCGAAAATGTAATTAAAGATTTTCTGAGTCATGAGTAATAATGCAGGGCCAAAATGGGGAAAGTATTATGTGGGTCCGATCCAGTTTTTGGTGTGCAATGGTGCAGTGGTAGGTGGCATTCTTCTTGGTGGTCAGTGCATAAAGGTTGCTCCTTCGATTCCATCTTCTTCATCATTAAAGTTTTCTTTATTTTGGCATTCAATCATTTCAAGACCTCTTCCTCTCTTTTTTTCTGATAAAAATTACACTATTAGTTTATGGATTCAGATCCGATGAGAATAATTAATATGGTGCGAATGTATGAATTTTTTATTCGCATGCACAACCTTCAGTATTCACATGCACAACATTTCACATTCACATGCACACGCAAGCATCTACATTTAGTTTTCATATATTGTCAAAGACATGCACACGTGTGCGGGTGTGCATGTGAATGTAAAATAATGTTCATGTGAATACAGAATATTATGCACATGATTTTTTCATTCGTACATTCACACAATAATAATTCATTCTCACCTGAATATTTTCCTTGGTTTATTTGGTTTGTAAATCATCTTTGTAATTTTTCAGGCTATCTATCTATTGTCAAAACCAGAAGGAACAATGAAGCTATTTGAGTGTGTGATAATATTTGGAGGGCTGTTGCTAGTCTTAACCCAAATCCCATCATTTCACTCTCTAAGGCACATCAACTTAGTGTCCTTGTTTCTTTGCCTTCTTTACAGCACTTGTGCAACCGTAGGATCAATCTACATAGGTATTTTCATTATAAAAACTTACGGTATAATTCGAATTCTGATTAAAATGATTGAAAATGTGTTATCTTGCATTAAACCGGTTTTTCGTAATGATCAATACTATAGGACATTCGTCAAAGAGACCGGAAAAAGATTACTCCATAGTTGGGGATAATACAGGTAAAGTATTCGGTGTCTTTAACGGAGTTGCAATCATAGCAGCAACATTTGGAAACGGAATCATTCCTGAGATTCAGGTTAGCTACACACCCTAAAACATATACATTTTTGGCATATATCATCATAACGTTCATGTGCAGGCAACACTAGCACCACCGGTGAAGGGAAAGATGTTGAAGGGGCTAACAATATGCTATGTTGTCGTGTTAGTCACGTTCTTCAGCGTCTCTGTTTCCGGCTACTGGGCATTTGGTAACAAATCCGCCGGTCAAATCTTGAGCAACTTCACAGATAATGGAAGTGTGTTGATCCCTGAATGGTTCATATACATGACCAATGTCTTTGTCATTCTTCAACTCGCCGCTGTCTCCGTGGTATGACAGTCCAAATCTTCTCAGTTCAGATGATAAACATATGTTATAATGACAAGAATGGTATTATTTGGTTGTATAGGTTTACTTGCAACCAACAAACGAGGCGCTAGAGACTCTACTATCCGACCCAGAGGAGAAACAATTCTCAGCCCGCAACCTTGTACCGAGGGTTGTGTCCCGATCAGCCTCGGTTGTGGTTACCACAACCATAGCTGCCATGTTCCCGTTCTTCGGGGACATCAATGCAGTTATAGGAGCGTTCGGGTTCCTGCCATTGGACTTTGTACTTCCTGCCATTTTTTACAATGTCAAGTTCAAGCCCAACAGACGAAGCTTTGTGTTTTGGCTCAACGTCGTCATCATTGTTGTGTTCTCGGCGTTGGGAGTAGTGGGATCCATTGCTGCTGTTAGGCAGATCAGTCTTGATGCCAAACACTATAGATTATTTGCCAATGAATCGTTGTAGCTTGTAAGAACATGTATTTATATATTGCATAGGTATGATTTGTGATGTATTTATGCGTGAGTTCTACACTAATATTAAACCAGTGATGCAGCAACAACAACAACTACTTAACCCAGTTAGTCTTGCACACGCAAGGCCGGGATCAAGATGTACACACCCGAAAAGAAGAAGAAATGTTTCCCAAAAGACAGAAGATGAGAATGAGTGAACTCAATAACTCTATCACAAGTGTAATACAAATTGCAAAATGCAATACACTTATTATTAGGTAACCAGTTAACGCATACAAATTCTCTTTCGTTTCTTGTACCTCTAATTCTAAGACAGATGATGAATCCAGAAAACAAAAAAGACCTCTTCTTTATCTCCTAAGCTCTAGGAGTTGCCTTCTCCAAAATTGTGTTCGTATATTTCTAGGCTAACAGTCTCAATTGGCAAGGAAAAGCCAATGAAAACAAGTAATGATAGTGTGAAGGTGTTCGAAATGGTAGTTGTTTATTCCATTTCATCTAAATGACCAAATCTTTCGCTCCATTTAGCTGCAGCTTCTTCAGGAGTACGAAATGACCAAATGTGATTGCTATCCTTGTCACGCGCTTCCAATATTTCCTGCATTTAGATATCACGCGTTGATATCAAAGAGAGGTAGACATGCTTAAACAAATATTCATGATTTTTCGAAGTGGCTTTAACTCAGTTTTGTAGGAATATTTTACGTTTCCTCTTCAAAACTGAAAAATAAACTGTAATAGCTTAAACATGTAAAGGCTATAGGAGATGATATCACTTTCTGACTCAATTTGATTGTTATAATCATCCTAAGACCAAAGATTTAATTAAGTTTCCCACCCTTTGCAACTGATGGCAAACACTATGTCTAGAGGATGGTAACATGAACTTAAAGATCGCTGTTTAGTATCACAGGCCTTAGCTTTCGATTATTTGGCCATCCACTCACTCAGAAGGGTTCTACACTTATTCCTATCTATGAACTTAGAATCTGGAACACATCATAAACAATATCCCTCAACAAAACTAAGCAAAAATATATCATTTTCAAAAATGAAGTTACTCTAGACAAGATACAGTTCTACCGTTGATGTTCATTCCAAACAAGCACATTCAAAAAAGGCATACAAACAAGTGTTCAATTCGCTTGCCAAATCAAATTACAAGCATACCTGCAGCTCAGTAGATCGCTTCGTTTTCAAGGTCAAACAGTCGACGAGGTTGCTCCATTTTCCAGCACAATTATCAAGAACTCCATGTCTATAATACTGTTGCATCTGATGTACAGGAGCTGCAAAAGACGTTTACTTTTATCAGAGAATGAAACCCTAAATTAAAACACTTATCCTGAATTCAAGCAGATCTAATTCATTCATCATCAATAATTTCAATATAGACAATCCAATTAACCTAAATCCAGCAAGCAAGGGCACAATTCAGTCAGCGAACAGTAGCAAATTTCGCAATCATAAAGCAACAATCAATTGACCTAGAGAGCTAGAAAGGGAAAGGGGGAGGGAGCGAACAGTAGCAAAACCAGAGTGCGTCAAAGCAAGGCATGCAGGAAAGTTTCCGTCTTGGAGCAGCGGAGACGACATCTTCTTCGTGCATCGCCGGCGTCTGAAGTTGGAGAGTTTCTTTGTTCTCCGACATCTTTACGAAAAGTCCCAAGTAGGAGAAATCCCCAATAACTTGTGTTTATTTTATTTTTCTTTCAGAAGAAAAAAAGTTCTCCTTTTTACAATTTTTAACTTTACTAATTTTTCTTCCAGAGCTTATAATTCAAATATTTTTTTTACTTCACTGAATTATGAGATTTTAATTTTGTGGTTAATGATTTACTAATTTCCAGAGCTTTTACTAATTATCCTGGATATTATTTGCAAGAAATTGAAATGCAAATCATCATTTAATTGAAAAATTCCATGTAATTGAAAAATTCCATTCGTATTGTCCTCTAATATCCTGTACTCCATTTGGCAGTATTCCTCTACAGACCGATACAAAAGCAACCCACAACATATAATAAATACACAACTATCTTTTCATTTACATTTTGTTTCCAACCCCTAAATGCTACAAACAACAAAGCCTCAAATTTATCCAGCCTAAAAACCGAGTCACAAACCAGTTCCTGCATTATGTAAAAAGCATCTTCAACTCCTCAATTCGGGCTGATCGAACCTCTTGATTCGTCAAAGCCCCGGAAATTAACCGTTGTTTTCGTGCCTGCACGGCCACCATTCGTTCCTCTACTGATCCCTGCCACAGCACAGCAAGTCGAATACACCATTGAATTTATAGACACGAGAATAAATATGGTAAGCCATTGAATTTCTTGACAAAGGATAGAGACGCACCTTGACAATGAATCTCTTGATCGTCACGCTTTTGGTTTGTCCAATGCGATGGATACGCATTACTGCTTGCTCCTCCACAGCTGGGTTCCACCATGGATCCTATACACAAATGGCAGCATTACACGTGTCAAAAATAACCAATACTTCAGTTAAAAGACTGTCATGAATTTGGATCAAAGATTCTGTCTCATACCAAATATCACAGAAGATTTATAAAGTTAGATTAGAAAACTCAGCCCTAGTGAATGACTTGCCCATAGTTATACATAATACACAATCAATGTCTGTATTGGTGGCACCCAAGTTAAACTTTGATTTTTCTGTACCTACCATAACAAAGGCATTTGATGCTGCTATCAGATTTATTCCCACACCGCCAGCCTTTAGTGACATCAGCAAAACCTGTATAGCACAAAAAGGCTTAAATTAGACCAGAATTTGGTATTTGTTAGACTAAACAGTGTGTCGGACTAACCAGGACATCACTTTCTTCAGAGAACTGTTTTATCACTCTGTCACGCTGCTGTAGATTTAAAGTCCCATCAAAACGTAAAAATGGTATGTTGTTCCTGTTTATTTAAAAAAAAACAATAAACAGTTGACACTTGACAGTGAGAGTCAGCAGCACATAGCAACAAATCATGAGGTCGACTCTATGCACCTATATATTCAACAGGATGCTCAATTGGGAAAGTATTGTGAAAACAAAAGAATCTACAAACATGCCAAGCACTAATGAGAAATATACCGAACAAAAGCAATCTGTAGTAGATCAAGAAAAGCAGTCCACTGGCTGAAGACAATGCTTTTTGATCCTGATGAGCGCAGATCTTCAAGTTCACGTAACAGTGCTGTGACTTTGGTTGATTCAACCCAATTTTTCTCAACATCAACCTGGAATCTACTATCAGTCGGGGCTGTGATAAGTTGCTGCTTGCTTACAGTTTTCCTGAAGAAAAATAAATCACAACTTATGCAATAAGACTCTGCAAGATACTTTTAGGAGATAAATGAGCTAAGTATAGGGATGGCCAGATGGATGTAAAAAGATGGATACCAAGGAAAACAAATTATGAGAAGAAGGGAAAAAATAACAGGAGAAATCAGATAGTACATGCCTGCAAACAGGACACAAACCAGAAGCATGATTCCGCCAGTTGGTCAACAGACACTCTCGACAAAATCGATGAGCACATGGAGTCAAAACTGCATCTTCAAAAGGGTCAAGACATATTGGACATTCTCCTTTCTCCCCTTTGGCAAGCTCTTCTACAACTTCCTCAATATAAGCGCGAGATGGTGCATCTTTTGCTTCCCCTTCATCAGCACCCTGTCCACCTTTAAGGAATTTCTTTGCTAGCTTGTTTAAATCAGAATATTCTTGTGTATCACCTCGGCTGAAATATTCAGAAAACAATAATTAATAAACATAAGGAATTTACAGCAAGAAGCATATGCAAAAGGACTGGTAAAGCCTTGCCATTTTGGGGTCATGGTTAATTAAATTTGAATATTTCTCAGTGATCTTCCTTGCTCTTTTACTTGTAGCACTTATACTCCATCACACATTAAAATTAAACTAGTACACGATTAGGTAAATAAATTAGAAATATCATAGAGTATGAAATGAGAAAAACCTCATAACAAGAAAGGGATGATCACAGCATTGACGCAGACGCAGAAGTAAATCCAATATAGAAGCATAATTATGAAGAACTCGTCCTTGCTCTACAAATTGATCAAATTTCACCTGGAAACATGGACATAGATAAACATGGAGACCAATGCCATACTAATATCACAAACTCCAATGGATCAAATATTTGAAAGGAGGGTCTACCTTAGATTTTTTGAATAAGGCCTGATAGAAGTCATCTTCAGCTTCTGTCAGTTCGCAGTGTATCACATGCATTTCAGCTGGAGGAAGTGTTAAAATTGGCCTGTATGGAATACGAGATTTACAGAAAATAAACACATTGCAATCAAAAGGGACAAGTGATGTGCAATAGCCAATATTACCTTCCATCTCTGTCTACACTACTTTTAGTTCTTCGCAACATTATTGGTCTTAGGATGGACTGAACCAGTTTTAATCCTCTTTCATCACCTTCCTCAAATGGCTTTTGAATGAGTTTATTCCACCTAAATTTAATACAGTATCCACAGCAAATAAACTTGTAGTTAGTGGACCTTCAATAACTTAATATCAAATTCAAGCAGTCTATGTTCGCAGTCTCTTTCACATATTTAAGGGGATAATAATGAATTACTTCTTTTCAGAGAGAATATTTACCAAGCCCAACTTCCCCAAGGTTCAATCCTCAGAAACCGCAACAAGCTGTATACATCTTCAAGATTATTCTACAAAGAACAGAACAAAGGAAATAATTGTAAGCCACTTTCAAACTAAGAGTTCTCCAAAATAACAAAGATTCAACGTTCTATGGAAAAGCAAAAAAAAAAATATGTGTTTCCTTTTGATTAGTTGCCATCAAATAAAAACTGAAATCCAAAAACAAGAAATTCCATGTGTATATTCCTGATTTATGTAGCATTGTGGACAACAAAACCCAATCAACACATTAGCGCAACAAGTTTAAAAATTCAAACAATACCTGGATAGGTGTCCCAGTGAGACACCATCTACGGTCGGCTGTTAAAGCAGCTGCAGCCATAGAGACTTGGCTTTTAGAAGATTTGATGGTATGTGCCTCATCAAGTACCACTCTAAACCATCTTACTGAGTAGAGAGCTCCATAATCATCACCATTCTGGACCAAATATAACAGAACACACATTTATTAGTGAATGCCCGGCAGCTGGTTGTCATCCGTTGAACTCAATAAAGTCAATCATGGTACCTCTGGAGTAAACTCTGACGATAATATTCCATAGGTGGTAAAAACGACATCCGCTTGAGCTAAGAGCTGTGCATCTTTTGATCTACTTTGACCATAATGAACATAAAGAGATAGGGATCCAGGTTGAGAATGTGATTCTATCTCTGCCTACCAATCATAGTTAGGAAGAGAATCAGCATTCTGTTACATCAGAATGTTTTAAACAAGATAGTTCATAGTATGACAAAACTGGAGCTATATCTACTGCTATGCAAAACTTTTATTAGCTATGAAATTAGAGGTCAAAATGTAGATTTTTTCACCTTCCACTGACCAAGAAGTGTCACAGGACAAACAATGAGATTTACCCCACCAATTAGTTTCTTTTGTTTCATCATCTTTACAAATGCAGAATTCTTTGTCATCCTATTGACAGAATCTGGGGATACATCCATAGCATCACTTATCTCACTCCTCTCATTGAAAGTCTGGCAACCTATTCGACTACTTGGAGATCCACCTTTGTCTGAATGAGCAAGGAGGAGGGATAGGGTCATAATAGTCTTTCCTAGACCCATAGCATCTGCCAGAATCTTTAAAGAACACAGCAGTGTCAGAATAGGGAAACAATAATAAGACTGTAAGAGACAAGTTTCTAAGGCAAGGAAATTGGATAGACAACGTACTCCTCCTCTAGACATTTGAAGAGTACTAGGAAATTCAACTGTAGCTTCGCCTGAGAAAGCATTCAAATAAACAACCAAATCCCTCCTGCATTCACAAGAAGTGTTCCTCTAAGTACAGAAGAGAGATGAGAGTACATGAACTCAGAGTTAAGAAAGTTTAACTCACTTATCTGCAAGGCGATATGCTTCCCAACAGGGGTGGAGGGTCGAAGATGACTCATCAATGCCTTGGCCCCTCTCTGAATGGACCATCCAATGAAGTGCCTGTTTTTGGTAAGGACGCAGTTCACACTGAAGGGTGCTTGGAGGATCCATTTCCTAAACAATCAGCGGTGGAGGGATTATACTTTCGGCCAATAACTGTTCGTACAAAACACATTTACACTCACATGGTAGGTTATGAGAATACCTCCAGCTGAGAGTTATCGTCAATTCCAACAATGTTATCCATATCAGCTTCACATATAGCTTCCTCATTTTCAGTTTGATTTCCGTTTACAGTGGAACGCAACAATGAGGCAGGCACACCTGAAACATCCTGTTCAAGCAACATTACAATACAAAACTTGAAATCTTTTAGCTAGAGTACAAAAATAATACATATGGTAGAACACACTCAACCTTGGTATTCAAAGGTCGCTTCCTTGTATGCAAATTATCAGGAGTGAACTCCGCCTGGTATATAAAAGAAAACGTTTCGTGTTCTTTATATCATTAAAGGCTATTAAGAAAATCCTCAAAGTGGAATATAAAGAAACCACACTGTGTGGAAGAAGTACCTTCTTAAAAGGAATTAAACCAAGCAATCTAAACAAACTGGGCAGAGGATGAACTAATGAATCCTCGTTATTGCCTGATCCCTTCAGTGACATTTGATGACTCTTCTTCAACATTGAACTATTGATGTACACGCTGCACATAAAGAAAACCAATTAGATGGATACTGTGTTATATACATTCTCTAATACATACTGGCAAAAACCTGTTCCATGGTAAACCCCCCAGAAATGAAGATAAAAGAATTGGAAACAAGAATAAGCAGGTAACCGAACATAATGATTTCTGAGACCGTACTACCATACTATTTCCAAATCAATTCCCCAATAGCGCATCTCCATTACATGTGAAAGCTCATAGTACTTAAACACTATATGACAGTTCATAAAACTATTCAGAGAGACCTTGTAGCTCACCTTACTGACAGCATAACCGTGTCCATAATGCCCAAATTATTTGGCGCAGATTTACAAAACCCTTTAATTCTAACTTTCTTTTCCCTGACTGGAGTTAATAAACACCGCGCCCACTCGTTTGGTATCCTGCCAATCTGCATATAAATAAACCACACAATTAAGTGTTAAGCAGTGATCATGATCACTGCATTACAAACTTCACTTCCAAATCCTGAATCCTACCTCGCCACCGCTTTTGGTAGAAAACCTCACAATCTCAGAACACGCCGCAACGTGCCTTCCCCTTCCAGAAGCTTTTCCCATTGATTGAGAAGAAGAACTACTCTTGGAAGGAAATGTGAACAACACTTCATCTCCAGCCTTTATTCTTGGCCCTTTACAAGTAGACATCCCAGACACATCGCCACAGCCGACAAGCCACCATTCTCTCCCAATCACACCCTCTTTTTCACTCTCTTTTGTCTCACTCTTCTTCTCTTCCCCATTCGCGTCAGAGATCTCCCTCGCATCTTCCGTGGGAGCCGCAATCAAACTGATATCCGGGCTCTCATTACTAATTCTAGTATTGACATTGTTCCTAGGGTTTTCTCGAACTTGAGCTCTTGCAATCTTGGGGCTGAAGCTCGGAGTGTCGAAGATTATGTTAATGGCGGCGGCTGCATCATTATTAGCCATGTGAAGAGCTCTGATTATATCCATTTCGGTGTATTCATCGCCGATTACGGCTCGGACTGTTGCTAGAAGCGCATCGGACACTTTCTTACTCATTTGGTAACTTCGCCCCAAAAACCCTAATTCAGATTCAATGCCAGCAAATAACTCAAGACTCCAATCAATCAAAGCAAACCCCAATTCCGGCAAAAGACAGACGGAGAAAGAGAAGAATTTCTCTGGGTTGGAGAGAAAAGGTACCAATCTAGGGTTTGAAATTTTCTGAATTTGGTTGAGAAAATGGGAGTGGCGCGTAAACTGAAGGGGGGAAGATCAGGTGACAGCTCCCGCCAAGTGTACCGATCATGGGCTAATTTACATTTGGCAATGGGCCCATTTAATTTATATGGCCCGACTCAACATAATACGGCCCAGCTCAAAATCACTATACTGTTTTTTTATCCGGTAAAAAGAGGCGACATCTCTAACCTTTATTATTTGAAAAGAAATGTTGTGGTTCCAGCAGATAAGAAGGACCATTATAATTTGATGCAAGGGGGGAGTATATTTCTTGGATATCCAAGTAATCGAAGCACAAAAGTTGCCGTGAGAACTAGGCTTAACGTAATGAAAAATGAAATTTTCAGCGTTCGTAGATAATAAGTTAATATTCATAATTTGGTTGATAATGTTAATCATCTGAGCGATAATGTTAATCATCTGAGCGATAATGTTAATCATTTGGGCCATTAAACTTTTTGAGGGGGGAAATTAAAGTTTGCAGCAATTACAAATATGTCACCGCGTCCCTCACTAAAAACGTTTTATGGCCCAAATTATGAACATTATCATCCATAATATGAATATTGACGTGTGATTTGTGAACGCAAACTGTTCGTTTTTCCTACTTTAAGACATGTCCGTGCCGGAACTTTATGAGGATTATTTTTCTTTGAAGGCATCATCAACAACTGTTACACCTTCCACTTTTGATAACATGCTTGATCATGAACTTGAAGCATTTGAACCAATAGGAGATCAATAGGAGATCAAAGGGAATGTATCATGTATGCTATTTGTGTTACCAGATGATAATAAAAATGAGAGCATTGAGGATGAAGTTGATCTACCTGTTGAACTAGAGCTTGGTCCTAGTTTACTGACTAATGTGGAGAGCTCATAGACAATCAACAAGTCAGAACACAAACATCTTGGGTAAGTGATTATGTGTTAAGCACATACAGGAATGAGTCTTTTGATCCGTGAGAACTAAGCATATTTTGTTCATGTCATGCTTGCTTTTGAGCCTTATTCTTACACTTAGGCAAAAGGGAAAGATTGGGAAGAAGCCATGACTAAGAGCACTCCTAATGGTGTCTGTAAGGACTAAGGAGAGTGTATAAGAATTAATTTGTATATAATATACTATAGACTCCAAAAGTCATTCTATTGGTTATTTAAAATAGCCAAATCTTAAAGACCCAAACAAATTTCTTACAAAGCCACTGACATGTTTGTTTTGCTTCTTCTTTTTCCGGTCCCAATATATGAAACGACGTCGTTTGGGCTAAAAAAGCCCAAAACGCGGCGCTTTAAGCAAGCACCCAATGTGATTGGCGCGCTGAAGAGCGTTTGAATGGCTCCACGTGGTACAATCTTGACCGTCCCGTCCTTTTGTTATTATTTTTTTAAATGCTATAACTAAAAATATACTGTACTTAATAAAAATTATTAACAATATCATAATTCTAGTTACATTTTTCTCTATCCATATATACCCATTTTGAATATATTTTGTATAATTATAAAAAATTAATTTTATTTTGAATATCATTAATTTCAACAAAATCGTTTAAATAATAATTAAGTTTTCAAAATAAAAATGTATACTAAATTAATGTGTTTACAATAAATTGACATTTGAGAGAATTTTAAAAACGTACAAATTTAGTATATTTTATATTGCAAATGCCTATTATAGTTATTTATAATACTTTAAAAAATAAATTTATTTTTTGTTGTTGTAATATACGTGTGTTGAATTTATGCATTGTTTATTTCTCATTAATTATCTCAATGTTTAAATATTTTCTCAAAATTTTGATTAATAAAACAATATAATTTATCTTATATATTAAAGTTGAGCCTTTTAGAGCTCTTAGAGTGATTTTAGGCTTAGTTTGTTACACAACTATTATTTTTTATCTCTAATTTCAATTATTAATAGGTTGGATAATTATATTAACAAATAAATCTTAAAAAAATTATCATTTATTTCAACAACAAATATACAAGCTATTTTATTGAGAATAAATATTATGTTGAAGGTTAATATATATTCTTACGATAAAATTAGGATTATTTTCGATAATAAAAATTAAGTCAAGCTACGTACATAACCTTCATGAAATAAAATATATTTTTATAAATAGTCTTTACAAAAAAAGTTAATTTTAATTTTTTGACGAACATTATTAAAAGGATATACAATTTTCTTACAACTAATATGAGATTTCCCGTGCATGGAACAGGTCACTACACTAGTAAATATTTCAATTGAAAGAAACAACTATTTATTATATTGTTTTTATTAATTTCAAATTTTTTTATAATTAATTTTTTACTTAAATTTAAATTTTTATACATATCCCGTGCATGGCACAAGGACTGCGCTAGTATAAGATTGTTGTGGTTTTTTTAGCCTACAAAACGTTGTGTCTTTTGTGTCGTCAACAAAACTTTGTGTCTTTTATAGCTCTTTAGTTATGTTGTGTATTGGGATTGTGGTTTTTAAGTTCTTTAAACTAATTCCTTTCAGTGTTCTTTTAGTTTTTATTATATATGATTATCGGTTTTAGTTCCGGTGAGGATGATTTCTTAGATGAGGACTAAGGATGATGCACACAAACGTTATAACTCATGCACACACGAGTTATAACTAATGCACACATTGTGTGCATGTGTAATAGATTGTGTGCATAGTTATAACGTGTGTGTGCATTAATTATAGAGTTTGTGTGCATCATCCTTAGTCCTTATCTAAAGATTCATCCTTACGAGATCTTTTCCAATGATTATCGTTGTTGTTTTTCTTAGCAATTTTAAGAGCATATTTTTAAATTTTTATTATGTTGGTTAACCGAATTAACCGATTTATTTGTACGGAAAATTTGGTTAACTAATATTGGTTAACAGAGAATTATGGTTACATAAATGGTTATTAGAAATCACTAACCGAACATTTGGTTATCCGAACGACGGTTAACCGACCACTCATTAAATTGCAATTTAGTACATACTAGCCTTATTCATGTGGCATACGCGCAATTTGCGCAACTATATGTATATATAGAAATAATATTATTATAAATAAAAATATGTATTATATAATTATATTTATTATAGTTGATTTTTAAATCAATATTATATAATAAAAGGATTTTCTAGTGATTTATAATTTTTTATATTGATATGCATTTAAATAAGAAAACGATATCAATAAATTTATGATAGTGATCTTTGTATATATACTTTAATTGATTTGTGTTCAAATAAGAAAATATATTATTCAAATTAACTCCTTGGTGTGTATTGTGGTTCTATGTTGGGAGCTTATTAATAATTGGTTGGTACTCCGTTGCGATTTGGGCAATAACAGTGTCGAAGGAAGGAAGCGCCTATCAAGCGGCTAAAATGTTTCCAAAAGACCAGCCAAGAGCCAACAATAGCGAAGAAGATTCTTAAACCTCACTCGTGGAACAAGAATCCGGAGGAGCTGCTGTCAACACCGGAGCATTTAGCTCTGCATCCATAGGCTTCGCAGCTATAGGCTCTGCATCCACCGGCTCCGTAGCAACCGACCGTTTCTAGAAATAGTTAGAATATTAAAACTGATGGGAACTTTTTCCTTTTTCCAGTTGGTTTGGGTTTGTGTTCGTCGTCTGTCTATGCTTTCTCGCTGCTGAATCTGCTACAGAGGGTGGGGAAATTGAGTCACACACCAAGACGCCAAGAGACTCAGCTCGAATGCACGAGGAGTTGTTGAAATACGAGCTATTTTTGATGTAGGTTCTCCATGATGTGAAAAGTTCTTGGTGTGTATTGTGGTTCTCTGTTGTGAGCTTATTAATAATTGGTTGGTATACTCCGTTGCGATTTGGGCAATAACATTGTAAAAAGGAAGGAATCGCCAATCAAGTGGCTAAAATGTTTCCCAAAGACCAGCCCAGAGCCAACAACAACGAAGAGGATTCTGAAACCTCACCCGTGGAACAAGAGTCTGGAGGAGTTGTTGTCAACACCGGAGCATTTAGCTCCGCATCCACAGGCTCCGCAACTATCGGCTCTGCATCCGCCGGCTCCGGAGCACCCAACTCCGCAGCCACCAGAGCACCTGATGCGCCCTTGGTCTCCGTGAAGGCCAATGATGCATGAGAAGGATCTTTAATGGTAATCAAGCAAGTGTTTGTGGATGTCTATTGAGGGAGGTTAGTCGAGATGAGAGTTTGCAGCGGAAAATTTGGATATAGGTGACAAGTTGCCTTGTCAAATTGGATATGAATCTCGAGAAGAACTCAACAAGCTAGGGTTGATAGTTTTCGAGATGGTGATTGAGGCTATGCTCAAACGGTGAAGGGGGTGAGACGTAGAAGAAAGGGGTTAGAAGTTATGGGAAAAGGAGGGAGATGTAGACGAGTGAGGCTAGAAGATATGGTGAAGGAGATGAGATAATAGAGCCCATAGATGGAGGAAATTCGTCTTAACAAAGGTTCTTGATTCAATAAACTAAGTGTGTCTTACAATGATGGAGGCAAAAGCCATTTAAAGGAAAAGAAGACGAGCTAACCTAGAAATCCTAAACAACGACGACTAGGGTTGGGGTTTGGGATAGGGTGGACCTCGCTGGGCTTGATGGCCAAGAGTTCACTTGAGACGGCCCAAACCATGCAAGGCTGGACCACTCACAGTTTAGAAACTTTCAAAAAATAGAAAGTCCTAAAACTATACCTGATCAAACTAGGGCTAAGGCTGAACCTGGGCCGGGCCAAAATCAAAATTCTTCTCATTTAGTAGGGTCGGGCCAAGCATTCCCATTTTAAATGGGACATTTTTCTTGCCTATTTTAAAAAACCCTTCAAACTTCAAAACCTATTTGACTGTGAGCTTGAGCCTTGAGCGAAGAAGAGGGAGCGTGGAAATTGTAATGGAGGCGTGCAAGAGGAGTTCAGCAAAGGAGAAAATTAGGTTAGAGTACCATCAATTTTTGTTGGGCTGAATTTAGTACCGTGAATTTTTGTTACGCTGGTAAATTCAATTTACTAATAGTATAATATTATTACTAACTTATTCTTATATAATATTATTTATTTAATTTAATTTAATTTATATTTATTATATATAATAAGGATCGAGTAGGGCCAGCCCTAAGGGTCAACCTCTAAAACCATATCCTCTCATTTATAAAATGGGCCGGACAGGGCCGGCCCTGGCGGGTAAAACTCGTTGACCATATCCTCTCATTTTCTAGGGCGGGTTGGAAGGGTCGAGCGGGCCGGCCCAAGTTTGATCAGGTCTACCTAAAACGCTAACCAAACCCAAAACTAAACTTTCCTAAAATAGTAAGTCTCTGAACATGGGAAATGAGACAACAAATCTCAAATAGAGACAACAAATGCAAATAAGGACAACAATTCCCAAATATAAGCAAAACATTGTTTGAGACAACAAAATCAAATAGAGACAACAAAAACCAAATAGTTGAGCCTTGTCTTGATTAGTCACTTACGAGTAATCTCGGCGCAGAGGAAGGCCACCAGAGCACCAAGCCCATTTTCACCGGCAACCATGGGGTTACGCTCCATATGATCCAATGTGCGCCCGAGCTGAAACTGTAGGTGGGCCTGCTTCAAGATGAGTGCATACGGGCGCCGGCGCGGTCTAGTCCTCATGGGTGTTGGAGCCTTGGTGGGAGGCTTCCATGGGCATTCTTGGACATGCTCGAACCCTGGAGGTGGTCCAAATTGCTCATGTCAAATGGCTCGCCAAAAGGAGAAGAACGCTCGGAGAAGTCTTTCAAGCTTGACTTGAGGGGTTGTCGTTGGTCGGTCCCGCGGTGCCATTGTCCGGGCGCTTGGGTGCTTGACACTTGATGAGCTTGATACATGATTCAGGGAGCCTAGATGAGGCCTCAATGTCATGGCATTGCATGGAGTCGTCTTGCGCTTGGCTCGCTTCCGGGCGCCTAACCTCTATTATTTGGTCCTTGGCGCCTTGTCTTGTACCTTGGCTCCACACCTTGTCCATTTCAGCTAGGATTCTCCTTGTGTGTTGAGTGAGCCTGGGATGAGCCACTAGGCTAGTCTTCGAGCTAGGCAGGGGCGCATCACCACCCAACTTCGAAGCCACCAAAGCACCCATCTCCGCAGCCACCAGAGCACCACCGGAGCAACCATCTCCGCAACCATTACATTTAGCATCTTCTCTGTTTTGTAGTAGTTCAATATTGATCAGTGTCGTAAAATGTAAATTTAAAGGCCTACGTGTTTATGGGCCCAATTCATATACAAGTGCAATGCAAGGAACTGGAAGGATTTGTGTCCAATACACCATTCGAGATTAAAGTGTAAAATAATGCACTCTCTAATTAAGTTGTTAGTTTATACTCTAACCCTCATCCACTCTTCTTTGATTTGTACACAGGACCCTGACACCAGCCACTGCTTCAGGAGGCTCCGACGTTGGTTCTCGTCGTCGTCTTCCTCAACGACGATGTTGGGCGACTCTGGCAATTTCGTCGTCGTCTTCTTCCCCTCCAAACCCCCAACAAGTTGCCATTCCTGTTTGTGTGAAGAATTGAAAGCACAAAAGAAGAGATGAATGCTCAATTACTTCATTGATTTGTGCAAAGATTACAGATTGAGTTTATATAGAGGAGGAAGAAAGCAAATAGCAGAAACAACTGAATCTGTTACAAACAGATCACGTGCAAAAGCACATGATGTAACTCTATCTTCCTATATCCCCCCTCAAATTGGAGGCGCTGGTAAGAGACCCAATTTGGGTAGAATGGAGCTGTGATGAGGTCCAGATAATGGCTTGGTGAAGATGTCGGCCAACTGTTGCTGAGTTGGACATGGCTAAGTGTCACAAGTCCTTTGGTGAGCTGAGAACGCACATAGTGGCAATCCACTTCTATGTGTTTTGTTCTCTCATGGAACACCGGATTCCTTGATATGTGTATTGCAGCCTGAGAATCACAATTGATAGGAACATGGTGGATGTCTGGAACCTCAAACTCGCTAAGCAATCTGGTGAGCCAGGCCAATTCAGCTGTCAATCTCCTAAGGGATCTGTATTCTGCTTCTGCTGAGCTTAAGGAGATGGTGGTTTGTTTCTTGGATTTCCAAGATATAGGAGATGTGCCAAGGAGAATGAAATAGCCACTTCCAGATTTCCTTGTGCATACACAGCTAGCCCAATCTGAATCACAATAGGCTTGGAGACCAAGGCCAGGTGATGAAGATAATAAGAGAGCTGAGTTCATAGTACCTTTAAGGAATCTTAATGTGTGAAGAGCTGCTTTAAAATGAATATCAGTAGGACTATGCATGAATTGGCTAAGATGTTGGACTGCAAAACAGATGTATGGTCTTGTGTTGGTGATGAAGTTCATCTTTCCCACCAATCTTCTGTAAGGAGTTGCATCTAGGAGAAAGACACCTTTTGAATTGGATAGCTTGATGGAAGGATCTAATGGACTGGAAGTGACAATAGCATCCTCTGTATCAAAATCTTTTAAGATTTCCAAGAACTTCTTCTGTGACATCACAATTCCTCTGGATGAATGCAAGAATTCAATTCCTAAGAAGTAGCTCAGGGTTCCCAAGTCTTTGATTTTGAATCTTCCATCTAGATAATCCTTGATTTTCTTCATTTCCAATGCATCAGTCCCTGTAAGTAAGATGTCATCTACATATACTGCAAGGAATACTAATGAACTACCCTTCTTTTTGTAAAATAAGGAGTGGTCATTAGAAGACTGAATGTATCCTTGAGGTAGTAATGCCTCTGAAAGCTTGGAGTGCCACTGCCTTGATGCTTGTCTGAGACCATATAGAGACTTGTTTAATCTGCAAGCCATTCCTGGAGTTGCATTGATGCCTTGTGGGATCTTCATATAGACCTCTTCTTCCAAATCTCCATGAAGAAAGGCATTGTTGACATCTAACTCTGCTAAGGGCCAATAATTCTTCACAACTACTACAATGAGGCTTCTAATTGTTGTCATCTTCACTACTGGTGAAAATGTTTCTGTGAAGTCTATGCCAGCTTTTTGTGTGCATCCCTTGATCACAAGTCTAGCTTTGTGGCGCTCCAAAGAGCCATCTGCCCTGTACTTCAACTTGTAGACCCACTTTGAACTTATTGGCTTCTTTCCTGGTGGTAGAGGAACAATATCTCATGTATGTGTTGCATCTAAAGCAACTAATTCAGTGTCCATTGCCTTCCTCCAATCTTCAGAAGTGTTGGCACTTTCAAATGATGTAGGTTCTGTCTAATGAAGCTTGACAAACAAAAGCTTGACTGATATCAGAGAGATCTTCAAATATAATATTGGAAGAAGGATCAAGTTCAGTAGAAAATACACTGTTGCAAGAAGCACTATGACAAATAAAGTCATTAAGATAAGAAGGTTCATGTCTTGCTCTTATTGATCTTCTAAGAGAAATATCTTCCTGAGTGTCTTGTGGAATAATACTGTGCTCAATAATAGGTGAATCGATACTGGGAGGTTGTTGATGTTCTGAGATAATATCCTTTGTCATATAGTTGTCATCCCACTGTGAATAATCAATGACAGGAAACATGACAGAAGAGAAATCCTTGATAGAAGAGAATGGCATTATGCTCTCATGAAAAATGACATCCCTAGAATAAAAGATCTCCTTTGTATCTAGATTAAGAAGTTTATAAGCCTTCTATGTAGATGGATAACCAATGAATAAACACCTTCTTGCTCGAGACTGAAATTTATGTCTTCCTACTGTCAATGTAGAAGCAATAGCTAAAAAACCAAAAATTCTGAGATGTGTAATAGAAGGTGGTTTAGAAAATAAAACCTCATAAGGTGATTTTCCATTCAATACTTTTGATGGATATCTGTTTATAAGATGAGCTGCAGTCAAAATAGATTCTCCCCAGAAAATGAGTGGCAAGTGAGCTTCAAACATAAGGGCTCTAGCTACCTCAAGTAAATGCTTGTGTTTTCTTTCAACTACTCCATTCTGTTGAGGAGTATATGCACAAGAAGTTTGATGAATAATGCCTTTGGCAAGATAAAAATCAGATGCTAACTTGCTACCACCCAACTCCATTGCATTATCAGACCTAATGATCTTTATATTTACATCAAATTGAGTACAGACCATTGCTACAAAAGACTTTATCACAGAGAAACTGCTAGCCTTATCTCTAAGAAGATGAACCCATGTAGCTCTAGAAAAATCATCAACTATAGTTAGAAAGTAACTAAAGCCATCATGAGTGGGTTCTCTAAATGGTCCCCATGTATCTACATGGATTAAAGCAAAAATAGATGTAGTTGTAATAGAACTACTTGGAAATGGCAACCTATGTTGTCTACTCTGTGCACATACAAAACAAGGTGGTATATCATCCTTTGACAAAGAAGCTCCAATGATATCTTTGAGTTTGTAATAAGGAAGATGACCAAGCCTTTTATGTGAAGTGCAGTAGTCCTTTATTGAGGTTGATTTATGTTGAGTATTGACTACAGATGCATTTGCTTCAAATGTGCTTGAACACCAGCTTGTTCAAGCAAATATAGACTCCTGGACTTCTTACCAAGAGTTAGAGGCCTGTGTAGAGCAAGCCCCTGCAACCAACAATGAGAATCAGAAAAGACTGCTAAACAACTCATCTGAGCAACTAGCTTTGAAACAGAAAGTAAGTTGAACTTAAACTCTGGCACAAACAATACTTCTTCAAGCAAAATCTCAGGTGTGATCTGAACTGAACCAATCATCTTGACTATCAAAGAAGAACCATTAGGAAGTGTCACTGAAATAGGATTACTCAAACATCTATGATTAGCAAATAATGGCAGTGAGTGACACATATGATCAGAAGCACCAGTGTCTATAATCCAGACCTTACTACTATCAATATGCTTGGATGCATGAATAAGAGAGGTTGCAAATACTTGAGAATTACCAGCAAAGTTCTCAGAACAAGATGTGCATTGAAGAAGATTCTTCAATTGAGTCAATTCTGTGGCAGATAGACCAAATGAAGAATCAGAACTAGACACGGCATTTGATGAAGCTCCTGTTTTCTTGAAATCTTTTGGATAGCCAATGATTTTGTAACAAGAATCAACCAGATGTCCAGGCCTCTTGCAATGTGTGCAAATTTTGGGATTCTTCCCTTTGTAGTTGCTTGGCTTCTGAGTGTTGACATTGAAAGAACTTGCTTCTGTCTGGAAACTGGTTACTGAGCTAATCTCTCTCTGTTGTTCTTCTTGAATAAGAAGATAATAAGTTTGATCTATATCTGGAATAGGAGACATAAGGAGAATGTTTCCTCTAACTGCAGAATATGAGTCATTCAATCCCATAAGGAATTGATATAACTTTTGCTCATCATCAAGAGCCTTCATAGCTTGCGCAGAACCACAAGAACAACTAGGAATTGATCTTAAAGACTCAAGTTCATCCCAGAGGCATTTAATCTTGGAAAAATAACTCGAGATATTGTCAGTACCTTGAGCAAGAGATGAGATCTCCTTCTGGATTGAAAACTTCTGTGCACCATTGACTCTACCATATCTGGAATTCAACTGTGACCATATAGCTTGAGTTGTAGTGGAAAATAGAACACTATATGCAATTGTACGATCAAGTGAACCAACTATCCAAGATATGACCAAATTGTTACAACGATCCCACAGTCGAAGGCGAGAAGGATCTTCAGCCTCTGTTGAACGCGGATAAGAACCATCGATGAAGGCTAGTTTGTTCTTTGCGCTTAGAGCAACCCAGACTGCTCTCTTCCATGACAAAAAGCTCTTGCCGTCAAAAGCTTTGGACACCAGTAGCATTCCGGGATCATCAGATGGATAAAGATGCAGTGGATCACTAAGATCGGTGATCGGAACAGAATTCACCACCATTTTTGCAAGAATTGCAATTACAGACAAAGAACCCTAGAAATTGGGGATTTTCTATAAACGCCAAAATTTCAATCACAAGCTGTGATCGAATACTTCGTTTAGCTCCAAGAAACTCTCAGAAACTAAAACAAATGCAGATCAATGATCTGTAATGCGAGATGAACTCGAATTTGAGAAAAAAAATCTCAGAAAATGTGCGGAAAGATGCGATCGAAACGCATTGGCTCTGATACCATGTTTGTGTGAAGAATTGAAAGCACAAAACAAGATATGAATGCTCAATTACTTCATTGATTTGTGCAAAGATTACAGATTGAGTTTATATAGAGGAGGAAGAAAGCAAATAACAGAAACAACTGAATCTGTTACAAACAGACGTGATGTAACTCTATCTTCCTATAATTCCCCCGTAGCTCTCTTCCGCCATGATTCCTAACTCTTTCCCCCTCGATTCCCACTCCAGATCCACCGACCTCACCTCCACCATCCTCTCCACCGCCTCCCTCATCCAGATCTTCGACGCCATTCCACGATCGACATCCACCTCTACTCCTCCGTTGTCCAACCGCTCTTTTCCTAGCTAGAATGAGGATTCGATTGAAGTCGGCTTCGTCTTCTACAAATTCCGCAATTGAAGATGCATGTTGTCAGAGGTACAAAAACCTGTTGTGATGGAGATGGAGTGGTGATTCGAAGGTCGTCGATTACATCGCACCATCTAGGAATCTGTTGCTTGAGAGCGCGATTGGGAATTAGCCTGACGTCGTAATGCTCTTGTTCGCTAAGAGGACACTTCTTCTTGCCTAAGTTCGTGTATTCCTCGTTGAAGAATGAAGATATGTTCAATGAAGAATGGCGGAAATAACAACAAAATCAGAAATTGAGGATCAAAGAAGGAGAAATTGAGAAGATAAGGAGAAATACATATTTGCTAACTATTACAACTGGATCTGTAATGATATCTTTAGAGACATGGGACATAAATTTTTTGAGGTGAAATTCGAAGAAAAATTTTTGAGGTGAAATTCGAAGATGAAATCCATGTAAGTTTATACATAATACTCTCATGTGCTTTGAGAATTAACTAATATTGTCTTAGAAACAAGACCACCTATTGCTGATATCAAGACAAATGGAAATAGAATTATAGTTCTCGATAATTTTATATGAGAGTATTGCATAAACTTACTGAGATTTTGTATAAAATAAAATTCTAATTGGAATGTCCTTAGCAAGTAACATTTAATTTTTAATCTATTTTCATCTAAAACAAATTTCATCTCATCATTTTAGTTGATAATCATTTATAGAATTGTTGCCGCATACTTCATTGAGGTTTTTCGCCAAACCACCATTTATTTGGCCGAATTTGCGCCAAATCACCTCTTATTTAACTTTTTTTTTGCAAGAAACCACCCTTTTGTGTCATTCTGTTAAAAACGAACCACCCCTCTATCGATTCCGTTAGTTTGTGTGAAATGTCTAATATACCCCCACTTATTTAAAAAATTTGAGGACAAAATGGTAATTTGGCATTCTCCCAAAAAAAGCTTCATTCTCCCTTCCATGGGAGACTATATCTGCTCCTCCCCCAATTTCATCTCCCCCGACCTCCAATCTTCCCGATCCGAGAACATGACCCTCAACAACCCCCATCCAAGCAAAACCCAAACGAAGATTCGGAGTTGTTCAGATTGGAGACGCAAATTCGGAGCCTCGGTGGTGACTTGAATTCGCCCAATTCGTTGTCCAGGCAGAATTTGAACCATCTCAGTAACAGCTACCCGACTCCGTCTTGGAAGTTGTCGCCCACCGAGCTCGATTGCCCGCCGAATTCAGTTGCAGCGACGATGCTCAACACGCGTGCTGCAGCTGCCTTTGCTAAGCAGCGTAGCGTTATCTTCATTGACCGAAGTAACAAGCCGATGATGGTTCATGGTGTGGGTGGTGGGTATATGAATGGCTCGGGTTTGTGCCCCAATTGGGAATCAGGTGATGGAAATCAGGTGTTGAAACTTCATCTGTATATTGTTTACAGTTTATTAATGTCGTTGACAAATTATTAGTAGTATTGACAATCATTTGTTGTGTGGTTGACAAGTTATTAGTGATGTTTACAGATTAATAGTGGTGTTGATACTACATTTGTCTGTTTGTTGACAAGTTATTAGAGGTGTTGATACTTCATTTCTGTGTTGTTGACAAGTTATTAGTGGTCTTGACAAATTAATTGTTGTGTTGACACTTCATTTCTACGTCGTTGACAAGTTATTAGTGGTGTTGACAAATTAATAGTTGTGTTGACACTTTGTTTCTACGTTGTTGACTAGTTATTAGTGGTGTTGACAAATTAATAGCTGTGTTGACACCTCATTTCAACGTTGTTGACAAGTTATTAGTGTGTTGTTGACAGTTGTATTTAGTATGTTGACAGTTTATTTAGTTTTGTTGACAATTGTATTTTACGTGTCAACAGTTTTATTTTCCGTTGATAAGTTATTTAGTGTTGTTGACAGTTTTATTGTTGTTGTTGACAGTTTTATTGTTGTTGTTGACAATTATATTAATGTTGTTAATTTAACTAATCGTGTTGACACTTTAATGATCTTTTTGATAGTTTAATTAATTGTGTTGATAATATAATTGGTTTTGTTAATAGTTTAATCGGCTATGTTGACAACCACAAACAATTAATAATTGAAATTTATCAAAAAAAATCATTGTTAACAGTAATTACAGTTTTATATTTATTAAAAGATGTCTATTAAAATTACTCCACTATTAAAACCGTAAGGAGAAGGGGCAAGGAACTGTGTGGAACTCCAGGCTCTTCTTGTAGCACAAAACATAAGACAAAGCCACACGCTTTCCATGCAATTCCAAGCTCACATTGTTACTTACACTCAGTCTCCCCTCTCGGCTCTCTACAGCAAAACCAAGAACCACAACACAAGCCTTAAAAATGGCTCCATACTAATCAAACAAGGACTTGCTCTTTCGGTGTCTCAAACGGCGTGAAGACTGAGCCATCGGAGTACTAGGCTCTGTACTCTCAACAACATCCGATTGCGCGTCTAGCGCTCTCGGTACAAACCTACACCCGAGTTTCCTAATAATCGACCTTGGTGATGACGACCCAACTGAATTGTTCACTTTCTTCACCTCTTTCTTAATCTTACCAAACTCTTGCTCAAGCTCAGCCACTCGTGATGTCATCCTATCCATGTCGTCTTTTAGACCCCGGTTTTGGTTCACAACCGTCTTCCAACCGTCCCTTCGTATGATCTGGCCCGCCAATTCTGTCGGGCCGGGTGGACCATTTTCCGGGTCCGTGTTATGTAGGCATTCTGCTACCGCGTTTTTCAAGTGAAGCTGCTCAAAGAAGAGGACTTGGAGGACCGTTCGGAGTGGAAGCCTTTCGTTTTGGGAGGCGTGTGCACATGCCTCTACCGAGAGCTTGTGGAACTCCATGATGTTAGAAAGCTCTTCTCTGTCTTTATCTGTCAGCCATGGATGTTCCTGCAAAGTTGCATTTAACATCATCTACAGCTTCATCCATCAAGCTTAAGATATGTAGAATTGCCATATCAAAGCTGATATTTTGTAAGAGTTTTTTTTATGTGTAATAAAAGCATACCTTGAAGTAAATGTCGAGTCCCCTATAAAGCCCGTCGTGCAAAAACCTTGAATCATCAGGGAGAGCTTGCATAAGTGCTCTTAACTTGTCTGGTTTTAAATTTACATCAGAAGCGACTTCAGCAATGTAACCATCCACCAACTTTGCAACTTGCTTCAAAGGCTCAGATGATGGTGAGCCATTGATTTCCAGAGAGGAAGGAGAAAACAAAGGAATTTTACTGGAATCTGATGACAAAAAATGTTCAATTATCCTTTGCACGCAATCCGTGTCATATAAAGTATCCGAATCTGAATAAGTAGGAATCAAGAGACCGTCTAGCGTAACCAAATCTAATTGCAGTCCAATTTGCCTTTCCAACAAGTCTTTGCATTCTTGGCTGACATCAAGAATCATTGCAACACGAAGAAGACTCAACAAGAATTTGCAATAGCCTCTACCTTTCTTTTCAGGCAATAGCTTAACTATACTTTCCAAAACTACCCTTTGGTCAACAGTCAAAGGCGTCATGCTAAAGCTTGTGACGGTTCTAATTTTACCACTTTGCCCTCCTTTCCATCTTCTAAGACCCGGGAGATACTTCCCAGCGTAGTGCATTATTGCACCAGCAATGCTCTCAAGCCTCAGTCCTCTCATTTCCATTGTTCTAATAAGCCTCTCAAATAATTCAACACAAAGATAAGATATGTCTTCATACCACCAATCGGGCTCCACACTTCTGATTCTGGCACCAGTATTGATCCCATTCCATAAAATACTTCCACCAGGGCTTTGTGAGCTACCATACATCATCATTGGCCAACCGAACAAACTCGGATCTGTACATACCATGGTAGATATAGCAACAGAGCATTTACTTACTATCTGAAGCTTTTCTGCATAGGGTATAATAAGCTTCGAGTTTCTAAGTGCAATAATACATGATTTCCAGTCATGAAGAATGCTCTTATGAAAGTAAGCCTCACACTTCGACAATAAATTGTCTTCTCCGTATTCATCCGTCATCTCCAGGAAGTCTGCTGCACAGTAAACTACAACTATGTTTATTGGAGTCAATTCTGTTCGAAGACCGTAGCAGAATTTGGCAGTGATCAGAAAAACATCGGGTCCACCAGGAAATTCTTCTAATGAGATGGTATGAACTCCTTCTTGTTCTTCTTCAGAGTTACTGAATCCTTTATCTATTTTTCCACATCTTGACACTAGAGGAAACTAGAAAGAAAAAAGTGGTATTAGTTTTCTCCTAATCCCAATTGGATACATCAAAATATGCCGAACATCATCGATCAACAAGCTCAATGCAGATACATAATATCGCTTATAAGTTATAATAGAGTAATAGACTCAAATTGGTCAGATCATATTATAGTAATCTCTATTATAGACCACATCATTCGCTTTTACGTGCTGATCACAGTTGTACTCTGACAAGAATGACTTCAAATACAAGATTCATTTAGACAAAGATAAAGAGTAACATCAAGCACTTCTGAATCAGACAGATTAAAAGTAATTCCTTCAGAAAGAAGCAAAATGAGAGGAGAGAAGTTAAATCTTAGATTATTAATCACACTGAACTCACTAATATTATAAGGAAATGACTTACTAAATAAGCAAAAGAGAAAGATACAGAAGAGAACCAACCTTGTGAAGATGAAAATGAACACCGTCAACAACCACTGCGACATCGCTGGGCAAGCCTACATTGCAGAACCTGTCATGGCCATGAAAGTTCAAATTACTTGCAACAGAAAGCCTCAAACCTCAACAAAATACACTAATCAGATTCAGCAACCACAATAAAATCTCACAATTGGAACAATCAAACACCGAGATCATCTGAACCCTATTCATTATACTAAAAATCACAAACACCCAATTCGAAATTGCCCCGAACAATATATAGGCGATTCCGACAAATTACAAAGTGTATAGACAAAAGAAACGAATGAGAGTTAAGAATCAAGCCTTACCATTCACTACCCTCCTTCCGAAACTCTGCAATTTTGCCAGCCGGCGCCATTTTTAAACTTTCTAAGAACTCAACATCTACACAGGGAAAAATGTAAAGGAGACACCTTTTGAGTTTTGTGAAGCACCAAAGCCAAATTCTAGCGAACCCGTGCCCGTAATAGAGTTGAGAAAATAGTTTCTTTTTCCCCACTTCATCACCCACGATAATCCAAAAGGCAAATTCTTCCAACCCACCAAACCCAACCTTCTTCTTACTTTACAGCTACTAGACTCAACTGGGTAGCCATTAAAATAGGCGAGCAAAGCCACGATTATGGCGAGAAAACGGTCAGTCTACAGCATGGACCAAAGAATAGAAAAACTCAAAAGCAAATTTGAAACAGGAATAAAAAAATTGGTATTGAAACAAGGAAAAGGAAAGTGGATTTTGACAAGAAAGGATTGAGTTTGAAGGAAACCAGAGTGATGAAATGATTGTGCTCTGAAAAAGCAAGATCAAATGGAAGAGAAGGTGGGTGATGAACTGGTGAACGGTGGCTTGGGGCTGCCTCTACTTGTTTTGTTCTGTGACTCTTTGTGGTGGGGGATGATGTATGGAAGGTGGAAGAAGCAATATGGTGACACGTGGACCAATAGAATGGGAGATTGCAACACTAGTGGGGTCATGTTTGTAGTGGGGCCCACGTGTGACTTGTAAGTGTGTAGTCTTGCCGTGTAATCTCCATACTCCACTGCATGTGGCGCGACACCACTTTGTCTAGGATTCATTTCATTGTGTTATGTATAAACATGACCATTCTATGCTTTGGGTTAATCTGCAATCCTCATCTATGCTTTGGCTTAATCTGCAATCCTCATCTTACCTTCATTCATGGAAAACTTAAAAAATCTTTTCTGATATACAGAATAACAACATACAAGGATCCTAGCCTGAAAAATGAATGTCCATCACTAAGACACACTTCTGTAATCCGATATTTCTCTCTACATAATGTTCTATCGTGAGTCATTTCTTCTGTAAGAGCAAAATAGTACAAATCTTTGTGAATAACTTCTAGCCAACTCTTTTTGGACCTAACTCTACTTCGTTTAAAATCTCTCGAATTTAAAACCTCATAACTGCAAACTGGAACACTTTCTTGCCATACAAAACTCCAGTGGCTTATATCCACCTATGTCAACCTACCTCTCTGAATGATGAAACCACGATACATAAAAGGAGTTTCTCATCGTACAATGACCAATCATCATCACAGTATCTCTATCTAATGAAGCCTCAAAATCATACTCCATATACTCGGTCTTAACTTCATTCAATACGAGGCCTTTCGACTCTAATGCAGCTCTCTCCTAATGTGGTGAATCTGAGAAATCCTTGCTTTATTATTCAAATCTCAGAGATCATATCATATCATATCAGGTGTAGTGTCTGGCCTGAGAGTAAGGTGATAAATGCAAACAATAAATTAGTCTAAAACCTATAAGTTAAGCCATGATTTTGTTCCTTAAAAGCATTGAATTCCAAACATACCCCAAGCACAATCTGACGATCAAATTAATACTGTGATGATTAGTGAAGAACAATTTTGACTGAGAAGGGGTTCAAAGAATATTAGTACAACAAAAGATTGGCCTCAAATTCACACAGTGCATTCCCAGCATCACTAAGTTTGGTCCAACAACATTGCAGCAGCCAAATTACATAGAATGATATACTATTGAGTAGACAACAACCCCCTCTAGCAGAATTAACAGTACTGAAACAATATGGAGTATTGTAGGAATACAAATTCCACAAATTTTACACCATTGATAAGGGGGAAGGATTCAAAGCATAATGATTCAGCTGGAAGCGACTGGCTTCGACAATGCCTGCTTCATAGCCTCGGCATATGTCCTATGTTGGTAAGTCAGGGTTGATTCAAGCAAATCCCATAGCGATGTCTTCGGGTTCCAACCTGAAGGAGAAAAAGGCATAATTCATATTCATGCATTCATTCCCCAGAATTTTTGCTATTAAAAAGTTGAGGAGAGTAATAAGGCAGTACCGAGCTGTCTGTTGATTATTGTCATGTCAGGAATCCTCTTGTCACTGTCATCATACCCTTCACCATAGAATTCCTTGGAGCTTACATCAATGGTTGGTGTCTCTGCTTGAGGCTCTCCACTGACCTTAGAATAGATCTACGGAATGCTAAGGTTAGAATCTCAGCTGTAGCAACATTTACCAATATTAAGTTATTAGAAAAAGGATAGTTTTTTAATTCACCTGGATCATCATCTCACCGAGCTGGCGAACAGTGACTTCATTGTTAGGGTTACCAACATTGAAGATATGGCCGTTTGCTCTGGCTGGATTTTCCTGAGAAGAAGAAATACTATTGTAAGTTGCTTTATACACCAAAAAAAATATACAGTATTTCTTCTTAAACGTCGAAGATTTAGCTTACAATCATCAGCATGACAGCTTCAATGGCGTCTTTAATGTAAATAAAGGTTCTCTGAGATTCACCACCATCTACTAGCTTTAGTGGCTCCCGCCGCAGGAGATTCTGATAAAAATGAATAAGATCATGAGTAAAATGACAAAACTTGAGGGAAAAATACACAATTTGCAAAAATAAACGAGGCTCACATTGCTGAAACAGGCCAAAACCCTAGGGACACCCTCACTAGGACCATCAATGCCTGGAATGAAATCCATTCTAGGACCAATCCAATTGAAAGGTCTCACAATAGTGAATTCCATCCCATTTTCTGCTCCTTCAGCTGTGAAAACAAGATTTACATTAAAAGGAATGGATAGATTTCAATGATGATGAAAGAAGTAACAAAAACAAAAAGTTGAATTGTACCAAATATGAGTCTCTCAATTAGTTGCTTAGCACATGCATAAGACCACCTTTGCTTCTCAATGGGACCAAAAATGCAGGGTGATGTATCTTCTGAGAGCATAAAGTAGGCAGGATCCTATAGCATACACGGAAATAGATAAGAACAAATATACTGTGACTAAGCAAGATGGATCACTTCATGTACAAGAAAAGTGAAAAGGTTTGTGAATAGAAGTATAGAACATCCTTTATTGTCAAACACATTACCAGAGCAACACGCAGATTAATACACAAGTCACAAGGTTTCCATCTCATTGTCATATGCCAACTACATACAATTAAGACAAAAAGGTGGAAGACAATATACCCTACACACTACCTTCTTCCCAGCCTATTAGAAACAAAAAAGAGGCTCAATGTTTCCACTCTATTATAAACATGCTAAGAACTTGCAGCATTACAAAAGTGCCCAGCAAAAAGAAAAGAAAATTTCAGGTTATGCAACAAAATAAAATAGATCCATAGAAGCAAAATGGATTCACAACATGGATGAGTGTATATCCCTTAGTGCACTGTTTATTTGTAAAGTAAAAGATTAGACAATTGCAATCAACCAATGAGAAAGTATGCATAGCGTCTTGAGTGGGATGATTTTACACACCACCTACTATTATCTAATCTACTTTTGGATCTCATAAACCTAGTAGCTAAACTAATAAACTACAAATAGACAACTACTTATAGAATGACTTGATTGAAAGGACACACAGAAAGCTACAATTCACCTGCCGTAGAGGACTATCTTTGGGAAGGAAGCAACCAATAGTTTTCCCATACACTTCACAAGTAGAGAAATGAATGAGACGCTTGTTGTTCTCCGAGCAGTACTTAACCTGCAAAATTCAGTGTACCAAAAATCAACATCACAAATCCCCATCAGAACTCAAAATTCAGTAAACACAAGATGAGATAAAGTATCATACCACTGGAAGCGCATCGATGAAGTTGCTGTAGATCGTATCCAGAGGACGAGTATTGTAGTCCGCCGGAGTACAAATCGCAGCCAGATTTATCGTCTACACACACAAACCACAACAATCAGGCATAATTTAGCAATGAAAAAGGCACAAATGGAGAATCAAATTACCAGATCCGCCATCTTAATGAGGCCTTCGAGTCTGGAATCGTGCTTGATGTTAATCCGATGAAACTCGATTCGGCCGGCCCAGGGGAGAGAATCCGGTTCAAGAAGATGCTTGATCTTGTCATTGTAGACATCCACCGCAAGAACCTTATGTGGCGTTTCCGAAATCAGCTTCTCGCAGAGATGTGAGCCGATGAATCCTCCAGCGCCGATCATGCATATCGTTAGCGGCTTGATAGGCTTGCCGTCCAGATCTACTCTCGTCTCCGTCGCCATTTTTCTCTCTCTGTATCTGACCAGTATGGAATAGAAAGAGACCTTCGCGGTGAGAATTTATATCGGATGCAGGTAATTGTGCTGGAGCTGAGCTGGAGAGGTAAAGATTCGGTGCGACGAGGGTGCACCGTATGGAAATCTGTCGGTGCTCTGATTATACTTGACTTGATTGTCCACTCTATAAAAGATGCTTCTTAGGAAGTGGCAGATGAGAAAAAATGGAATTACCTAATTCTGGTAAGATATTACAGTACTCTGTATTAAATAAAATTAATTACAATTAATGATAAATCCTATTTGTAATAACGCCGAGATGGTTAAGAAAACATGGTTGGTGAGTTGTCATCGTCAAATATAAGATCGAGGGTAAATACTTTGTTCAGATATTTGTCACCATCTATGAGAAGTGAAAGCAAAAAAATCGTGTGGATAGTCCATGACAATTTTAATTATTATAGGTAGCTTGTCAAGTTGATGAAATTCAGGATCTGGCCACATGAATGAAATGTATAAAGTCTGTAAATACCGATCGACATTATAGTACTCCGTATGATTTATTTTCCTCTATTTACTTGGTTGTGAATAAACAAATAATTCTGCAAATTATTCATTCATATTCATATATATATATAAGATAATAAACGAGCTTTAGTTTTCAATAATCACTAAGCACATGCATCCAACGTGCATGAACAAGTGCTCAACAGTTGTGTCTGATAAACATAACAAAGAATAACAAAACATATTATATTACAATTAATAACAAAAACATGTTTACATTTATTCTAAAACTTGCCAATTGTGCCATGTGCTAGAAATAATAGAGAATATTTCCATGTACTGAAAGAAAGACAATTATTGTTCTAATGTACAGTCACTTTCTAAGGGCACTTTCATACCTTGTCCAGTTCCAAAAATGGGAAATGCAACGAAAGTAAGTTGAATACAATGTGTATAGTTTCAGTGTAGTCTTACAAAAACTTACAAGCTTCTCCATCTAATGAAAGTCTAATTGCAAAAATGCGTCATCAACAACCATTCACGCATAGTGTACAGAAGTGTGCCTATGTTTCCGCCCAACTTACATGTCATTGCGTTCGTCCACGGCGTTTGAACATCAGGAACAAAACAAACGAACTTGATATCTAGGCGTTTCAAATGAGATTGCAAGATCATAGATAATCATAATACCTCAGACTTTGATTCCAAAACGTTATCATATATCTTGATCGTCCATCTTGTCAAGGATAACATATCTTGCTGCTGTTGTGACAGATTGTTCTGGATTGTCTTTCACACCGTGACCCTTTTGAATTTTAAGGTACCTAAGGGATAAAATAAATGCAAACTTAATAGTGTAATATTTTTATAATGTTTTTAACATTAGAGGATGAGAAAATAGGACAAAATTAGTCAGTAGTTTTTCTGTACTTACTTGTACCAATTAAACAAGCTGACACCCAGCATGATTATCAACAGACCAACTCCCTTTAACCAAGTAAAGTCATCATGGAAGTAAAACACAGCAGCCTGAAATTGAAATTGACAGGAAAATTAGCAAAATTAAAATATTTCAAGTGGTCAAAAGCAAAATCCGAAAGAATTATTGATCACGTCACCAACTAAAATCATACCGTTATTGTAATAGCCTCCTTGACAACACCAGCGATGGTAACTGTAACCGCACTAGTCACAGAGATTAAAATGAACTCTACCAATACCTGAAAAAACAAAAGGATGGATGATAAGAATAGAGTTGAGCACACTTTTCAAAACAAAGTCCAGGACATAGTTAGCTCACCATAAAAAAGGCTAGAGTGCCGCCAAAAAGCATCAGCAAGCAACTTCGAAAAATATGAGTTGAACTGTTGAAATATATATTCTTTGCAAGTTCATACCATGGGTCCATCACTAGAGAAAGTAAACCAGTACATAATGCCATGATTGGGGTCACAGTGCTCATAAAAACAAGTGGATTCTTCAAGCCTGAAAAATAATGCAAGAACGGATGTTATTAACAAAATCTATCAAGTGTCAACTCCTTTAAATTAAACAACATAGAGTAGTGCTTACCATAGGCTTCCCGCTTCAAAAACGTCCAAGTAATAGTAAACACCACCATGATGGAGAACAAGAAGTTACAGACAAATTATTAAGTCAGAAAAGATAGATGAAATAGATAAAAAAATGCATAAACGACAAATGCTACATCCTTTCAGGATTTTGTATGGTATCAGTATCACATATTCACATTGATGCTATAACAACGCTCAGGATCTAGTTAGCTAAGAAGTATTAACAATGATGAAGTACTAGATTATCTACTAGCTAGCAGCTCGTGAATAGTTAGTCATACCTGGAGCAGAATCTGAGTCATACACCATCTGAATCCCGACATAACAGCAGCTAGCATAACAAAAATGAAACCCCATAATTCAAATTCTGTCTCCTTCGCAACTGTAGGTGAGAAATACATGGAAGATTGTTATATTAGATATGTTGCAGATGTATGCAAGCAATTAGCTAGATAGATGAAACAGAAATAGAACAGAAAAATAGAAATAAACCTGTTAACAAAACTCCAAAAGAGATGACCAAAATGATTCCGAATAATTTAAAGCTTGGGGACTCCAACCTTCAGAAAATAAATATATAAATAATGTCATATTCTATAGGAAACACAAACCTTGAGATATTGGCTAAAACATATTAGTTTCCTCACAATGCAAGGGAATAAAGGAGAGTTACCTGAATGCAAATGCAAACAGGAGAAGAAATATTGGAGCAGCAGATTTACACTACAAATAGGAAATATATTAATGGATCAGTACATAATAAAACCATAATAAGTTCCTTGAAGATATGCTACTGGACTCCAAAAGGCAAAGGAAACCTACCATAGTGGCAAATGTGACGGAGATGAAAACGAGGGACGCATTGCTCAGATTTACATCCAGCGCTGTTGCGAGAGCAGTTGGTACAACTGTTAAAGGCAAAGTCCATCTGTAGCATTAGTTGTCAGAGAAGTTAATAAACAGAAACTAAAAAAGTCATGAAGGAAAAATGGTATAATGAACTAAAAGATAGTCAAAAAAGGACAAAGACAAACTTTGTACTAACAATCATATTATACTAATCTTGAGATCAATAATACAGAAACAAAATAACAACGACAGTACATACAAATACTAAACATCTGATGAAAAGATCTATCATATCCGCAAAATTAGTAAGGCAAGGCAGTAACACAATTAGAATTGTGAAGGCAAAGCAGGAGATCCCTTCGTTTTGCTACTAAACATGAATTTAGATATTGAAGATTTCCCAATATCTTCACATTTCCAGCCAAGAGTATATAGCTAGAAAATAATAAAGAAAAATTACATAACTTGATCAAGATATCTCTAGTACTATTGTAATTACTAGATGATATGGATTACACAACCCCAATTCAGTGTCATTTCACCTATTTATTCCTTCAAATACATAATTTCACGAATCAAAGAAAGCAAAATAACCAGTTTGTGTAGCTATAAATTTATAAATAAAAGGGGAAAGATGTATTACCTTTACTAAAGTAATCCTTCCATGACATGCTCGCATCTGTGTGAAATTTATCAGACCAAAACCATATAATAGCCCTTGATAAAACAGCTTGCATTGCAAAGTGAAACGTATTCATCAATAATGGAGCTGGGAACTTTCCCAAATGATCCCCTAACAAAGATTTATTATACCTAATCATCAAGAACAAAATTAAATCAAGTTGAGACTTTCCATGAGCAAATACAGTTACAGATAAACAAAGAAAACAACATCCATACAACACGATTACTTACATGGTTAGAAATAAGCTGAATGTGTACCAAAGCAATATGCAAAACAAAGTCTTGAGCACATTAGCAGGGGAAATCACTTTTTCTGAGTTTGACTTATCCAATTCATTTTTTCCTGAGTGATTTCGCTCCATTCTAGATCCATTCTCAACACTAAATGGCACATACTTCCGATTGCCATTCTCACCATCAATCACCAATTCATTTTTCTCCATACTAAAGCTACTACTAGTGCCGAAGAATCGATCTTGATTGAGCAGTGGCAACTCAAATTCGATATCTCCTTCTCCTTCTTGCTCCTTCTCTTGATTGTTCTGAAGCTTACTGGAATCGCACCAGCCGGAAAACGAGGGCTCACGACGAAGAGATGGAAGTTCTTGGCGATTGCCAGCTACTGGACTGTGGTCGGAGATTCTCAATTCGGAATCGCTATGGAACATCTCCTTCTCCGTCCTTCAAGTTCAAGAGCATTGCAGAAGAAATAGAATCCCGTGATTCGCCATTGGCGGTCAAACACAGACAAAAAGAGGTACCAAGATCACTCCAAGAGTGAGATGAAGCCGTGAACAAGGAGCAATTTCAGGGTTGGGATCTAAAGAGGATTGAGCAGAGGAATCGTGAATGAGGAGATCGGATCTGAGAGGGCGTTTTTCTTCTTTGTTTGTCTTCGTTAGGTGGTGTCAGCTTTTTCATGGTAGCTCATCCATTAATTTTCGGTATTAATGCTGATTGTGTTTTTGTTTTATAAATCCTGATTTATTTGCGTTCTCTCACATTGTGTTATTGTATTTGTCCAAGCTCCGCAAATATACACATTTTCTCCAGTTTTATGATTTTTATCTATCATTTAATATAATTATTTTATATTATAATGTGATAAATATAGAAACTATAGCATAAAATACATAAAATACCTTAATGTGATAATTATTTTCTCCAGTTTTATGCTCTTGAACTTGAAGGACGGAGAAGGAGATGTTCCATAGCGATTCCGATTTGATAATATCCGACCTCAGCCCAGTTGCTGGAAATCGCCAAGAAATTCCATCTCTTTTGTGAGCACAACCAATACGCCATTGTTGAGATCAATTTGTATCCAAGTCTGGGAAGAGAAGAGAGACTGAGTTCCGAAGATCAGGATCGCATACCTACAACATTCAATATCCCTCCTCGCTCTGATGATTCACCCCTGTTAAACAAGATGGGAAGAGGAATCCTCGATTGTTTGGTACTGCGATTTCTTTTTCTCTCTTTAGTACTGCTGCTGTCTACTGATTGGTACCAGAACAATGCCTTGGCGTCGAATCCCTCCGCCACCATGCACACCAACAATTGGGCCGTCTTGGTCTGCACCTCTCGATTCTGGTAATCCCTTCTTTACTCGAATCACTCTCCATAGAGAACTTCGTTGCAGTACCGTGTTTTTTTTTACTTGATTTCTGGTGAACTGGATGTGAATTTAGGGCTTTTCTGTTAATAAAGCCGGGGGGAGATGGACTATTGACTTTGTTCTTCAATTGCATTATAGATTTATCGAGTGCCTGTATAATTTTGATTGATTGACTTAATCACGTTCTTAATTAATCATATTGAGCTTACTTCTGTATGTTGTTTTTCTTTTGTGGAGGTTTAATTATCGACACATGGCAAACACTCTATCACTGTACAGGTGATGAACTGAAATTTCCGTTCTTTCCGTCTGTAATTCATTCGAATGAGCGACTTAGTTTATCCTTCTTCTTACAGGACGGTGAAACGGCTTGGAATACCTGACGAAAGGATAATTCTTATGCTTGCTGATGACATGGCTTGCAATGCTAGAAACAAGTACCCTGCACAAGTTTTCAACAATGAAAACCATAGACTGAATTTGTATGGGGATAACGTTGAAGTATGTTTTGCTTTTGGCTTTCTCTTTGGCATTGAGCTTTATTTGTCTCTGCTAGACTTGCACATTTGTTATTTGGGTTTAAAAAATAAAAAACTGTTTTCGACTATGGTATCTTAGTAGACTTTAAACATTGGACAGTAGACTTGTTCTACTACTCCGGTCACTATCCATTTCTTGCTTGAATGTATATGTTGTGGTAAAACTTGAAAAGTACCATCTTTCTTTGGCCTCTTTTGGCTCCTAATCCATCTTCTATTGGAGCTCAGCATATGAATGCCTATAGTTTACTATCTTTTGCATCATTGTGTGATATGTTGTTTCAGTATTCCCTCCTGCTCCCATCTTTTCCTGAGCTTCATGTTATATTTCTACTGACTATCTACAACTAACATTCCAGGTGGATTATAGGGGCTATGAAGTGACAGTTGAGAACTTCTTGAGGGTATTGACTGGGCGTCATGAAAATGCCGTTCCGAGGTCTAAACGTCTCTTAAGCGATGAAGGAAGTCACATACTCCTATATATGACTGGTCATGGAGGAGACGAGTTTTTGAAATTCCAGGATTCTGAGGAACTCCAAAGTCATGATTTGGCTGATGCTGTAAAGCAAATGAAAGAAAAGCGAAGGTAGAAGGTCTCTGTCTACATAATGCTTTTTATTCTATGCATTTATTGAACTATAAAAGGGTTTATATCAATATTTTGTAATAGAACTGAGACATTTGGTCTTTAGATCTAGAAATTAGTTGGTTTGAAGTAAGCTATTCCGGTTTGAAACTCCCTTCAACACTGAATTTAAAATGCTTCCTTTAAATTGCATCTTCTTCAGCTGTTGTTGTGTAATATAAGGCATGTTCTGTAGAAATCAAAGTATAAAAAAGGACTGCAAATGGTGATTTGATATATGATGTTGTCTTTCAGATTCAAGGAGCTCTTGATAATGGTTGACACCTGCCAGGCTGCTACTCTTTTCAATCAGGTTTGTAATACCTAACATGTCTAGCTGTTGCGTGTCTGACGATTATCAGACTGTTTTGGGAAATGATTCTGTTGGAAAGAATGGAGAAGACGAGGCAACCTATATTTGTGGCAAGTTTAAGTACTTTTTCAGGTTTAACAAACCTCTTTTGCCTTACAGCTTCAGTCTCCTGGTGTTTTGGCTATTGGAAGCAGTATGAAAGGAGAAAATTCGTATTCGCACCACTTGGATTCTGATGTGAGTGAAGAATTTGCATTTGCCTATTATTTTCTCATAAATGTTCAATGGAAAGTTTGCACAAAATCATCTATACTAGTATTTCTGTCAAATATAAAACTCGCGGGATTTCTGCCCAACTGTATCAGCTATTTAATATTTGTATTGTTAAAATTCCATCTCCCAATGTTCATTAGCGGCAAGAAGAAGGTAACATAGCAAAATTAATTTGATGATGGTAACTGTGGTCCATTTTGAATTTTAATTACTATATTACAAGCAAATGTAAAAGAGAAAAAGATACATGATGGATTTCAGTTCCATACCATTATTAATCATCATTACCTTTTGGGTCTTAAATTAGTTAATAAAATATGAAAATGTTCAATCACATGCCATGTCACTAAATGAGTGGTGCTATGTCGTATTTGGTCGCTCTGTTAAGCTACCAGAAGATGGATTTTCTTTTCTTTTTTTGGTGAGAAGAAGATGGATTTTCTTAGTAAATACAAATTGTTGTTCGGTTTATCTTAGATGCAATTTTTCCTGGTCATATTATTTGTACAAACTTAGAATGTGCTTCCAAACAATATATTCAGTAAGCATGAAACAGTGAGACATCATGTTGAATCCTTATTATATATCTCTGTGGCATCATCTAAGAATTGCATTCACTCGAGAAATTGCTCCAATGCAGGTTGGTGTCTCTGTTGTGGATCGCTTTACTTATTACACCCTTGCCTTTTTTGAGAAGCTAAATATGTATGACACTGCTTCATTGAGCAGGTATGTAGAGCATTTCCATAGCTGCTAGCTACCAAATATGTAGCTTTTTCTAAATAGACAAATAATTTGCTTATTATACAAGATTATTAATGATTTATCTTCTATCGCAGTCTATTCAAATCATACAATCCGAGTCTCTTGATGTCAAATGCGTACTACCGTACAGATTTATACCAACGCAAGCTGGAAGAGGTATAGACTGTCGCATTCTTCCCATGTTAATTATTAATTTGTTATAATTCTGACATAACAAGGTAATTCTAGAAGAGGCTATAAATAAACAATTTATGTACATTTCTTAAATGGTGTGTGTAACAGACCTCCTGCTTTTACAGGTTCCTGTGACCAATTTTTTTGGATCAGTCATGGAAACGATTCACACTGATTCAGCCTACAAAGCATTTTCACGCAAGAATATGCACGACATTAAGCTCAAAACAGCAACGTATCAATCAAAAGACCATGAAAAAAGAAGAGAGCTGATGCCTGATCAAAATGAATATGTTATTTCTGATAAAAAGGTCTGATTTTTTGTTCCATATTATGTTGTGTACCTTCTTGTTCTTGTGTATTACTTATATCTGGCTTTTCAAAACTAACTCGAGGTTTTTGTGAATGCTGTGCAGTCTGAACAGTGCCCCATTCATCAAATGTGGTACACTTTCCAAAGCAAGATAGAAAAGTTTGATGACATTGAAAGCTATGTGAACTACGGCTTGGTGCTGATGTTACCAGTTTTAGCGTTTTCCACTTGGCTGTCGCGATGAAGTAGACTAAACTACAATCTATTACTTGGGTCTTGGATCCATTTCGGGATACAAATTAGATTTGTGCGTTACAAGCTCTTGTAGTTTAGAAAGAAGAGAATGCACTCTTGATGGTTCATTTTTATTCTTTTTGTAGTTGTACTCTTGATGGTTCAGCCGGTAAAAGACTTGTGAAAGGAATCTCAAGGGTTCCCATAAGTCGCCGATTCCTGGGAGTGGCCACTGGGAGCTTGCTCTACCTAGTTATAACGTGGCCGCTTGCTCCGCAGGGCCCGTGGGATTTAGTGGGTTCGCTATGGCCGCCCGACACCCACGCCGAAAGGGTTCAAAAAAAAATATGAAGGGAATTTCGTTCCTTTATTACAGAATAACTGGAACTAAAATGAGGGCAACCGTTTTTTATTAGGAAAAGTGTCATGTAATAATAGTTATTAAAATGATAAATGAGAATGATTGTGGAGCCTTGAATCAAACGAGATTTGATCCAAGAGCCCACATAATGACACGTGACACCCCTTGTTACTCCTTGTCACCACCGTCAGAGCACCGCCGGGCCACCTCCGACCACCGCCGGGCCACCTCCAACCTCCTCCGGACCATCTTGGGGCCTCGCCGGAATAAAATTGCCACAAAGACGTATAAAATTGTTCACAAATATTTCAAAATTATTTATTACTAAATGTTTATCACGTTGTTCATATATGTTCATCACAATGTTCATAAATGTTCATTTGTACATACTCTACTGAATGTTCATCACATTATACTTAAAAGTTCACCAACTGAATGTTCACCTAAATGTTCATCATCTCATATTTAAATGTTTATCATCTCATACTTCAATGTTCACAAGAATTTAATAAAATGTTCATTAGTCAAAGTTCATTAAAATCGACTTAAATGTTCATCACGTTGTTCATAAATGTTCATCAAAATGTTGATAAATGTTCATCATCTCTTACTTAAATGTTCATCAAACATTACTTTAATATAATTTCAAGTAGAAAAACACTTGATCTTCATCAAAAATTACCTAAATGTTCATCATCTCATACTTAAATGTTCATCAAACATCCTTAAATGTTCACAAGCATTTAATAAAATGTTCATTACTCAAAAGTTCATTACAATTAGCTTAAATGTTCATCAAAATGTTTATACACGTTCATTTTAATATACTTTACTGAATATTCATCACATTTTAGCTACATGTTCACCAACAGAATGTTCATCACATTATTATAATGTTCACCAATTTGAATTAGACTTAAATTTTCATTTATTTTTATACTTGAACTTTTTCATTTAATATTGGACCACCGCCGGACCGTCGCCGGGAAGTCATCGGGTGGTCGCCGGACCACCCCCACTACCCCCACTACAAGTGGAGGTAAATAGTTTAATCTAAGTCATTGAATGCCTTCTTATTTATCTGAGAGAGGGTTTATTATGAGATTATGACGTTGTTGTTAAAACGGGCCAACCCGAATCTCCTGAAACTTAACGGTCGACGATAAGATTACAATTGTCCTCCTTCAACCCTCAAATCTCATCAATTCATACCTCCTCTCTTCTTTCTTACTTGAGTCTGCAAAAATGCTGTGCTCAATTCAACACCAACGATTCCTTCTCTTCCAACGCAACCCACGCTCCCTCTTCCCGCCATTAACCTCCATTTCTCCACGAGCACTCCACTCCTCACAATCCCAAACCCTAGCACCTAACCAAGACCAACAACAACATCAATCGCTCAATCCCCAAACCTCCCAAATCCTTTCAACCAGACACTCACTTCTTTCCCGAGAGCTCTCCGCAGTCGAAATCGCCGAATCCTACCTGAGCCGGATCCGCGCAACGGAGCCTCGTGTCCGGAGCTTCCTCCATTTGGCCGAGGAAGAGAGCATTATCCGGCAAGCTGAGGAGTTGGATGCGAGAATTGGGAGGAATGAGGATGTGGGTCCACTTGCTGGTGTGCTTGTTGGGGTTAAGGATAATATCTGCACTGTTGATATGCCTTCCACTGGTGGGTCGAAGGTTTTGGAGGGATATAGACCGCCGTTTGATGCCACTGCTGTGAAGAAGGTTAAGGATTGGGGTGGGATTGTTGTTGGTAAGACTAATTTGGATGAGTTTGGGATGGGGAGCTCCACTGAAGGTTCTGCTTTTCAGGTTTCAATTCTCTCACTCTATCCATCTTGTCTGTTGGATTTGAAAGGCTCAACCTTTATTGTGTAGTGGGTTGGGATTGATGAAGACTGTGCTTTGGTTTAGTTTATCAATTCAGAACAAAGCTACCTTTGTTGTCACCTGCGTTGTGAAATTATGTGTATTCAGTGTTCTAAACTCCAAGTTTTCAATATGAACTCAATTATCAAACAAGACATAAACTCCGATTAGTCGTCGTCTAGACGATAGACGGCCATATAGATAGTTACACTGTCATCTAGACGCTAGAAGACGACTTATTGGAGCTTAACTTTCTGTTAATATATACGATTAGTCGGATTCTAGTAATCTAGATGGCGTCTAGACGACCTTCTAGCTGTCTAGTTCGCCGTCCATGAAGCGTTTTCCGCCGTATGCCTTCTAGGAACCGTAATATGCAAAAGCGGGATGATAGTATGTCGCTGACCTACAAGTCGCCTTTAGACGGTCTAGACGGCCTACTGTAGAACATTGTGTGTATTCTATAAGTTGATGATGAATCTTACCCTTTATTGAATTTTCTTAGCTTTTATGTAAGCATTGATTCAAATGTAAATTGGAGCCATGTTTGTTTGGCCAGTGTTTTGTGGATACCTATAATCATGAAATAAATCTCTATGATGATGGATGTTGCTTTACTCAGGTGATACATATGTTCATAAATAGGTGACAACGAATCCATGGGATGAGGCTCGTGTTCCAGGAGGATCATCCGGTGGGTCAGCTGCTGCTGTTTCTGCTAGGCAATGTGTAGTTTCACTTGGAAGTGACACAGGTGGAAGTGTTAGGCAGCCTGCATCTTTCTGCGGTGTTGTTGGATTGAAGCCAACATATGGCCGTGTATCACGATATGGGCTTATGGCTTATGCATCATCTCTAGATGTTGTAGGATGCTTTGGTTCAACAGTTGCTGACGCTGGAATACTTCTTCATGCGATTTCGGGTCATGATAGACTTGATGCTACCAGCAACAAGCAAGTGGGTTTCTCCCTTTTAAGTGAATAAATGATGGAAATTAATCATTTTTTGTTCGTGTAGATATTTTTTATCTCATAAAATTTAATCTTGGTCAGGTATTTTAACATTATATGTTTTTACTATGAAATAGACAGAAGAATAGTAGAATACATTGCACTTGTTCAAACAAACCATTTTGAGTTATAAACCGTGGTTTCCTTTTCCTCAGTGTAGATTGAAGTCGCCCTTTGATATGTTATGTTTTGGCGTTGTTGAGCAGTAGCATGTTTTGATATGAATTTATCATCCAGGAGGTTCCTGATTTTACATCTCCATTCAAGTCCATGAATTCCTTCGAGTCTAAACCCCTGAAGGGACTGAGAGTTGGTTTAATTCGTGAGACTGTTGAAGATGGTGTTGATCAGGAAATAATATCTTCAATTCGTCTTGCTGCTTCACATTTGGAAGATCTAGGATGTTCCGTAACAGAGGTATCCTTGCTTTATCTCCCCTGTTTTATATTTTAACAGAGTTGAATAAAATTTCTGTATTAAGTCCCCATTAAAATGTATTATGCTATCCAACTTTCCTTTCTGAATAATTTGGCAGGTCTCTTTGCCATCTTTTGCCCATGGGCTTCCGGCTTACTACATCCTTGCTTCTTCGGAGTCATCATCCAACTTATCACGTTATGATGGCATCAGGTAAATTTTTCTAGTTAATCCATAAATTTTAAGTCACCAAACAAACCACTATCTGTGAAGGCAGGCTCATGCAATGATGTCTCTTTTGTCTTCTAAACCAGTATGGACTTTTTGTTTATTACTGATTGGATTGGACTAAGAAAATAATATAAAAAAAGGGTAGAGGTAGTATACTACATAATTCAATTGATATCAATGTGGGTAAAAGCCACTAGCAAGGATTATCGTTCAGATTCCACTAGCAAGGATCTGGCTTCCATCTTTTGGGCCTATAGTAAATCACTAAATCTTTGATATAACTTACATTAAAGCTTGTGCGTGAATTATCTCCTAAGAACCTCATGTTACTGCCCTGTCATTCAGGTATGGTAACCAGATTGCTGCTGATGAACTAGCTTCTGTATATGGAGATTCTCGAGCTAATGGATTTGGTTCAGAGGTGTGTTGCAAGTGTATTTTAAAAAATTCAGCCTTGGTGTTTTTCTATACTTAGTCGTTTCTGTTCATGTCCCCCTAAGCTAATAAAGCAACATACAATACAACAGAGCTAGGGTTTGAACCCTTTATCATGGCGCTACATTCCTCAAGGGCAGTGTATTTAAATTTTTTACTTGAGGATAAAATATGCTTCCAATTATGCAGGTGAAAATGAGAATATTGATGGGAACATATGCCTTGTCAGCTGGCTACTATGATGCATACTATAAGCGTGCCCAGCAGGTATATTATTTCTGGATCATTTTCTATTCTGGTTCAAGTTTCTTGATCATACACACTACTGATAATCCAACTTTTTAATACAGGTCAGAACTTTGGTTCAGAAAAGTTTTAAGGCAGCATTAGATAATAATGACATTCTTATTTCGCCCGCTGCACCGTCCGCTGCATATAAGATTGGTATGTTTATATACTTCTCCGGAAAAACACAGCAATCGTTATGTAAATATTTATCCATCCATTTAATATTTCCCATCATAGGTGAAAAGAAAAACGATCCACTGTCAATGTACGCCGGTGACATCATGACTGTAAGCATTTCACTTGCTTTACATGGTACTGCATTGTTGTAATTATCCTATATTAGTTTCTCGATTTTTCATGGTGCCTTTTTTCGGATTACATATTATTAGGTCAATGTGAACTTGGCTGGACTTCCTGCACTTGTTTTGCCCTGCGGATTTGTAGAAGGCGGTTCAGTAGGTTTACCAGTAGGACTTCAAATGATTGGTTCTGCATTTGATGAGGTAATACGTTAAATTTTTCAGAATTTTCGGTTTACATTGTTCTATATGATGTTCTATGTATACAAATAAGCTGATGTTGCACAATCTCAATCTTTGCAGGAGACACTGCTCAAAGTAGGTCACGTTTTCGAGCAAACTCTTCAAGGATGTAGCTTTGTTCCTCCTCTTGTAACATAAGCCACTTCATCACTCTAGCATTTTCGAGCAAACTCCTCTTGAGCAATTTTTTGAAGGAGTGTATTTGCTTCAACAAAGAGTGTCTTGTCAACACTACAAGTTTTGTAGAATTATATAAATGGATGATTGAAATAACAAATAAATTTCTTGATTAAAAGCAAGAGGAAGTTTCGGGTTCAAACTTGCTCGGTTACTCAAGCTTGACCCTGAAAACGCCGGGTATTACGTTTTACTCTCAAACATATACTCGTCTGATCGAAATTACAGACAAGCTGCATTAGTAAGGCAGGTAGCTAAGAACAAAAGATTGGCAAAAGCCGTTGGATGAACTTTGATAGAGATTGGTGAAAAACCGCATATTTCCAAGTCAGGTGATCAGTCGCACCCCGAGACGAGTGCTATATACTCGGAGTTGGAGAAGCTGATGGGGAAGATGAAGGAAGCTGGATATCAGGCAGAGACGATAACAGCGCTTCATGATGTTGAGGAAGAAGAGAAGGAGTTAATGGTGAATGTTCATAGTGAGAAGTTGGCTATTGCATTTGGGTTGATTTCTACTGAGGCTGGAACTGAAATTGGTGATTCTTTCTGGCAATAGATCAATACACAATTGGTGATCTCCTTTCTTTTTCTTGCCTCTGCGATTTTGTGGAGGGGTGTTAGGATCATCAATCTTTCTGATAATTTCCTAAAATAATTACGGAAGTTTATGATTCCTATGTGAAATAATTGGAGTTACGGCAAGAACAAATTGAAAATTTTCTAGCTTAATCAGAGTAGCAGATCGGAGTTTTAAAATTAAAAATTCCCAGCAAAAATCCGGCATAATTTGAACAAAATATGTTACAGGGAATTGACGAATTAACTCTAACTTGTTAGCCCTAAACTAAAAACACAAATCCAGGTAACTAAAACACGAATCAAACGCACTAATCATCCTCGTCGTCTTCATCATCAGATTCAAAATCGGACATAAAACCGTTAGCTTCATTGTCGAAGATGATTGTAACCAGAAGTGAGGGCAGAGTGGTGATCTTGGATTGAATTAGGGTTCGGTTGACACATCGGCGAATAATGTTAATAGCGCCACCGAATTGGATGAAAGCAGGAACTTTGGCGGAGTCTAGCAATTGTTGAACTTGGTCGACAGATATTTCGCCGCCATTAATGGAGGAGGAGGCGTAATTGAAGCTATAATCAGAGTAGATCCACTGATTGTAGTGTACATGGATGGAGGCGGAGGAATCCTTCAAATTGGATGCTCGTTTCTTGACTTTCTTCTGAACCACCTTCACTGAGAAACTTCGACTTCCGAGAGGAGCAGCCATTGCAATTGATGATGTATGTTGCTTGAGATTTTTATGGCGAGGGTTTGATTCTGTGTGAGGATGAAGAAGAGCAAACGCATACGGTTTATATAGGGGATTTTATCCGACTTTTGATGGCCGTTGGAAGTTCCTTATGGATCAAGTTTTCCATAAATTTTACTCCGATTTGAATTAAAAGGAAATTTAACGAAGAGACTATACGCACTACATTTTGAAACTTTTTAAACTACATTCTCGTACGCCCAAAATGGACGTACGCCCATTTTGGGCGTACCGTGCAATTTTGTCGAACATACGTATACGTATACGTATACGGTGGAAAACTGAAAAATGGTATGTACGCCCAAAATGGGCGTAGCACTTCAGACGAGAGGAGGAAGAAAGGGGCTGGAGTTTTAAATCCTGGGCGTACGCCCAGGATATAAAACTCCAGCGAGCTTCTTCTTCCTCCTCTCGTCTCGTCTGAAGTGCACTGTTCACGTCGTAACCTAAAAAATCGCCGCCGTCCATTCTTCTCCTATTTCACTCGTTTTCTTCCCCAAATCTATCCCATTCGACTCGTTTTTCTCATACAATCCAAATCCCTCAATCAATTTCTTCAATTTCACTCGGAATCATGCAATCCGAAGAAATGGGGAAAACTTCGAATCCGGCGACGGTGGAGGCTGCGGCGGTGGTGGAGGCGACGGTGGAGGCTGCGGCTTCGTCTGTTCTCCCTCCCGTCCGTATTTGTGCTGGTGGCGCAAGGGTGAGAGGTGGAGGAGTAGGGCGGAAGAGGAATCCGGCGAAAACGAAAAGGGGGGGTGGTGGAGCTGCGGTGGTCGGTGGCGCTGGCGCTGGCGAGGGCTCTGGTGGTGGAGGGGAGGAGGTTGGTGGCGCCGTCGAGGTCGTTGGAGGTGTCGCTGGTGGAGCTGGTGGTCGGGGTGGTGGTCGGGGTGGAGCTCGGGGTGGTCGGGGTGGTCGTGATCGGGGCGGTGCGGAAAAACGGGCCCGTTCGATATCGCCGGAGAAGACGCTCTCGATCCACGAGGTACGTTAATATTATTTGTTATTTATTAATAAATTATTAATTAGTCGTTATTTATCGTTTAACGTTTAAATAACGATTAAAAAAAGATTTATTAATGAATTATTAATATAATATTAATTGGTCGTTATTTATCGTTTGACGTTTCACGTTAATCGATAAATAACGATTTAAAGAATAAGATTAATTAGTAAATAATATTTATTAATATAATATTAGTTAGTCGTTATTTATCGTTTAGCTAAAAGAAAATAATATTATATTAATAAATAATATTTATTAATATAATATTATTTGGTCGTTATTTATCGTTTAACGTTTCACGTTAATCGATAATTAACGATTTAAAGAATAAGATTAATTAGTAAATAATATTTATTAATATAATATTAGTTAGTCGTTATTTATCGTTTAGGTAAAAGAAAATAATATTATATTAATAAATAATATTTATTAATATATTATTAATTGGTCGTTATTTATCGTTTCACGTTTTACGTTAATCGATAAATAACGATTTAAAGAATAAGATTAATTAGTAAATAATATTTATTAATATAATATTAGTTAGTCGTTATTTATCGTTTAGCTAAAAGAAAATAATATTATATTAATAAATAATATTTATTAATATAATATTATTTGGTCGTTATTTATCGTTTCACGTTTTACGTTAATCGATAAATAACGATTTAAAGAATAAGATTAATTAGTAAATAATATTTATTAATATAATATTAGTTAGTCGTTATTTATCGTTTAGCTAAAAGAAAATAATATTATATTAATAAATAATATTTATTAATATATTATTAATTGGTCGTTATTTATCGTTTCACGTTTCACGTTATTCGATAAATAACGATTTAAAGAATAATTAGTCGTTATTTATCGTTTCACGTTATTCGATAAATAACTTGTAAAAGAAAAAGATATAATATTTATTAATATAATATTAATTAGTTGTTATTTACTAAGAAATGAATTAATTTGTAATTAATACATTATTAAATAGCGTCTTAATAAATTATTAATAAGTCGTACCTAAGAAAAAATTAGTAATTAATACATTATTAAATATTTAAAAGAAAAACGTCAAATAATATAAAATAATAATTCGTAAATATGAAAATAGGCTTTAGAGAAGGCTATTGCTCCGACGGGTGGTTCTGTTAGAAAGAAGAAGAAGGGCCCTCGTCACCCTAGCGCACGCGGGATCACAGCTTCCCGACGTCGTGGATCTCCTGCAGACATTCCAGGAGTGCATATAGGAGATACAGGGAAAGATTTGATGGATGATTTGGATGTTAGTGAGGCGGAGGAGTTTTCAGAGGAGGTGGCGGAGGCAACCGAGGTTGCAGATCAGCCAGAGGTTGCAGATCTAGGAGATTTGGAGGCGCAGATGCATGATGATTACTATGAGGGATCACCTCTGCGTGAGCCATCTCCAGTTGGATCATTGTCTCCTTCTGCAGAGGATCATCAGCAGGAGATTCAGGATCAGCCAGACCTCCAGGAGCCCATTCAGGATCCTGTTCAGGAGCCTGTTCAGCACATTGATCCGGGCTTAGCTGTACCGGTTCCAGGGGATGCAGATTATGTGGGGCATCCTGGAGGTCCTCTCAGTTCACGGCTTTTGGTGGATTACAGCACCCACATTGCTCCGGTGATATGGACTGAGACGTCGTCTCTTGCAGAGCGTATTGAGCATGACCCGGCTTATGTGATACCGCCCTCATCGAAGGTATGCGTTGTTTTCTAAATGAATTTGTGAGGTAAAACGATCCACACGCTTTTCTAATTCATTAATTTCTCTTTCGTACATCAGCTGAAGAGGGTGTTGGATATATACACCCGCAAGGACTTCTTCAGGGAGTATGATAGGCATAAATCTAATGTGCCTGGGTCATGGTGGCAGCTCGTTCAGCGGAGCCACTTACATGTCCTTGCAGATCCCCGGCTCGAGTACAACAGCATCGATCCGATTCTGATTTCTGCATTTGTGGAGCGTTGGTATCCAGAAACCAACACGTTTCACTTTGCATTTGGTGAGATTGCTCCTACCTTGTTAGACGTGCTGAAGATTCTGGAGCTTCCGATCCATGGACGAGCTGTCAGATCTGCTGAGGCAGACATAGATGGGTTTGTGCATCCTCATGTGCAACGGATGTTCGGGTTTGTTCGGGTTTACTCGATTTTCGTGCCGTTTTTCGTTTTAATCTCGTTTTACTCGATTTTCGCGCCGTTTTTCGTTTTAATCCCGTTTTACTCGATTTTCGCGCCGTTTTTCGTTTTAATCCCGTTTTACTCCATTCATTGGGCTTGGCTGGGCTGAATTATTTGGGCTTGGCTGGGCTGAATTATTTGGGCTTGGTTGGGCTGAATTATTTGGGCTTGGCTGGGCTGAATTATTGGGCTTGACTGAGCTGAATTATTGGGCTTGACTGAGCTGAATTATTGGGCTTGGCTGGGCTGAAATGTTCGGCTGATGGTTTGAATTGTTGGGATGAATTCTACATCTAGCATACAGCTGGATGTCACTTATATGAAAATGAATGTGTTACAGCTACTACACAGCTGTAAGTCACAGAAGTCACAGCTGGATGACATAATTTTAAGTTATTGGGCCTTTGTTGTTGTGGGCCTTTTGTCTACACCGACCCAATTTTTCCCTAACCCTAGTAAAACTTCGGCTATAAATTCACTGCCTCAGTGAACCCTTTCATCACATTCTCACTCCGCCGTAAAATCTTAATTGTTTCAAGTTCTTACTCTGTAAGTTTCATTTTTTACTGATTTGGATAGATATCTTCATTGTTTCTAAAATGTTTTCTTACTTTGTATTACAGATTCAAACAAGCATGGCATCATCTTCATCCTCCCCAGTTCCAGCTGAAGGCACTCAGATCCAGTGCCCTAGTAGAAGGTGCTCAAAGACACTCACCGTGTTATCTGCTAATAACAAGGACAATCCCCATACGTATGGACGAAGGTTTGTTACATGTGATTGTAACTGGAGGATCGTGTATCTGGAGCCAGAATACGACCCTCATCATCTCCGAGTCATGGCCAAACTGTTGAAGGAACACGCTGACATGGAGCTCAAACTTCGTATTTTTCACAGGTGGGACAAAGAATCAGCCTTATTCCACCTTGGAGTTCTGTTTCCCAATGAATATGGCCGTGGTCCTCCTTCCCCTGATTCCGATTAGGATGTAATGTTGTTATGTGTCTTGAAAGTTGTTACGTCTTTGCTAAGTCTGTTGTAGTTTCTGGAGTGTCTGTTTTAATTTAACAAGTAATCCCTTGTAGTGAATTCAGAACTTGTTTCATTTAACCCATCTAAAACATTAAAAAATAACAGACAAGACAATACTATAAAAAAGGAGTCAAGATATTAAAAGCATAACAGACATACAACAGAAGTCATCAACTAGAATTTCAAAAGGTGAAACATTCAACACATCCGAATTCACTACAGATCAACATCTATACTACCATAATTAATGCGATAGTCCTTCCATTGCTGCATCCTCAGCGCGAACCCGCGATCCAATTCATTCGCACTAGGATCCTTGAACATGCGCCAAACTCCAGGTACAGATGGTACCGGACAGTCTTCTCTAAGGCACACCTAAATTACAAAACATAAATACCATGTTAAGCATTAAGAAAATTGAGTGAAAATCACAAATACTTTAGTGAAAATCATACCGGTATGTAGTGGTTTGCTAAGCCCACACGAGCCATTGCATAAATTTTCAAACCATGACTGGAGCATTGTTGATACACCTTCATCGGTAAGCACAAATATGATCGGACTTTGGATAAGTATATCAAACCAACCTGAAACTTAGTGGCAAATGCTAATCCAATCATGGGCATACTCATCCAGTATCTTTCAGGACATGGTGATCTGCTATAGTTGACCTCTTGAACAAGAGCGTCGAAGTTGTTTGCCAAATCCGGGCGTAGTCTGGTCATGACTCGTCTGTAGATATCACTGTTCTCTAACAGCTCCGTAGTCAGTTCCATGCGAATGCGAGGATATTCTTGTTGGTGATGCCCCAACAACATGGCTAGTGACCGATATCCACAGTGTCCATCCGCCCTTACGTCTTGTGCATCTACAATGTATGGAAACATGAAGAGATCAACATTGTCAACCCCGAAGTCTACCCCACATTTCGTCATTGTTGGCTGAGGGAACTCATCTGTAAGAGTGCAACCTGATAATCCGAACCCCTCTCCACCAGTGCCACTTGAATGACCAAACGCCTCTGCCGCAGTGCACCCAGCAACTTCAAACTCCCTCATTATAGTAGGCTCGTTGAAAGTAGGTTGTGCCGCCGTTGCTTTTCCCTTTCCCTTTCCTCTAACCGTCTTATTCTTCGCCTTCGCAGCATCATTTTTCTCTAATTCTTCCCTTGCGTACTCAAACGCGCTCATCTCTCTCTCGGTTCCCCACTTCTTTCCTACCGCTCCTCTTGGTCTGCCAGGATCCTTGATTCCCGTCGGCTCCAACGCAAGACTTTGATGTGGATACTCCAACATTGTGTACAAGTCCGCTATCTGAGACCACTGACTTTCAGGAAGTTCCCCCTTTTGCCATCTATCGTTGAGCTCAATGAATCTCAACTCCCGCATGGTCTGAGGTACACCAATCTCTACCTCCCCGTTATCAAGTTCAATCCTATCCCATTGTAGCTGCCTCCAGAATCTGTGAATCTGATTGAGCTTGAATGGCTTCTTCTGAATAATATGTTGCACCATCTCGTGGATGCACGGTAGGCCTTGACATTCTCGCATCCAGTAATCTTCGCAATGTTCCTCATAATTCTTCGCCTTTATATCCTCCCATATATCCCACAACTTATGCAACGCTCTATCAGACACATTATGGAATAGATGCCGAAATATCAATTTCACTTGTGGATTCATTCGTCTGAAAACCCCGGGTGTCTTGATCCGATCCTCTTCCATGGTGGCCCTCACCTTCACAATCTGGCCCTCGATGGCTGCATGGATCCTCACAACCATTCGATTAAAACCGCCTATACTTGAACCAATTATTTTCTTCAACACCTTATGCATTCCCTCAACCCTATGTTTTATTCATTCAATGTCGCGTTTAAGTAAAACAACTGTTACATAATCAAACTAATAAATAAATCGGAAACGTTTAAGTAAGTTAAAAAAAAATTACCTGTTTGAGGTCCTCGTGAAGAAGTGAAGATTGTGTTCCGTCCATGCGCAAACAATGTTTGTCTTATAAGGGATAAGCCACACCTTTTCAATGTATCCGACGACGCCGCTTCTCCAAGATGTTCTCAATCCTAGCAGTCTTTCCTCGTATCGTTCCTCCGTTCTTGATAGAAAAAGTCTCCATACTTGCGAGCACAACCTTTTCACCGATTCCTTATTTTTCAAAATTCTGGTAGCGTTTACCTCGATGTTGTGCTTGATATGAACCCAACACAAGAGGTGTTGAACCGGAAGATCTTTGAACACATATTTGATTGCAGTGATGAGAGCTAGTTCTCGATCGGTCATTATTGCAGTCGGCATTACTCCGGCATCCTCAAACAACTTTCTAAGCCTCTGAATTATCCACAAGTAGTGCATTGTTTCCTCCTTACCCGTGAATGCATATGCAATGTTGAATGTCTTATGCGTGCAAGTGAAACCGACAATCTCCACAAGAGGCATTTTATACCTGCATAATATATTTAAATAATGAAGGAAGAGGCATATGCAATATATTTAAACAAAATTTTTTTGATATACAACTATTATGTACCTATTCGTCTTGTATGTGGCGTCAATAACCACGACGTACGGAAACATCTTCAACAAGTGCAACGAGTCTTGATGGGCAAAAAACAAGATTTCCACCTCGTTTGATTTCTTCTTGCAGAGGGGATGCACTACATAGCTGCGCTCCTTCAAAAACTTCAAGGTCCATTGTGTAACAGTCAAATCTCCACGATCCTCAAAATGCATCTTCTGAATAAAGTTGGCGATTTGTTTTGTGGATGTTGTATTCCCTGGAAAGGCCGCACTCAACTGAGTAGCAATAACAGACGGCGTAGTCAAGCTGTTCGCACATACCGTCACAAATTTCACCTCATTCGGCGTCATTCGACCCATGTACGGATGGCCAATGAAGCTAGTGCAAAGCTTATGATTGTGTTGTCCGTATTTTACCTTCACATACCATCCATCTCTCGCATCCCTCGCCCTGAACCTATATCCTCGGATCTCAAACTTGTAATCCGACTTCTTATCCCTACTATCCCGCTCTGTATTAACAACCTCCTCTGTTTCGCCATCCTCTCTTTTCTTTTTCCCTGATCTATACACTCCAGCATGCGAGCACATTATATTCATTTGACGCTCATTGCTATGGCGAGTCACTAATACCATCATAAGTTGTCTACCAATACTCTGAACCCAACGCCTCAAGTGTTCCTTAGTAGGAAACGTTTCTTCGGTATCAAACGAATCATAGTAATCCATACCCTATAATTAATAAAAACTACCATATTTATCACAACTAAAACTTAAAACTACGAGTCCACATCAATCTAAACTATCACTTCTACAAATTATTTGCAACTAAATAACGTAAATAAATACGAAACGATTCTAATTAATTACTAACCGAAAAATCTCCGGCGTCGAAGTCTCCTCCTTCTTCGTCGGTATCGTCGTCCCACATCCCGTCGTCGGGTTCACTAAAGTACTCTTTCTCATCCACGATCGCATCGTCTTCGTCACTCCCATGCTCGTTCTCTTCAACATACTCGTTCTCTTCACCGCTCCCATACTCAATCTCCGTCACATATTCAAACTCCTCACCATCACTCAAATTTGTAACTCTCCTATTTGACATTTTTGACTTCAACATCCATCCGAAGTTCCTACATTTATACACATACTACATCCCAAACGGTCATATTCTGAAAAAATAGCCGTTGGGATAAAAACAATCGTACGCCCATAATGGGCGTACGCCCATTATGGGCGTACAGGCAAAAATACCCCAACGGTCACTTCTGAATTTGGACAAATAGCCGTTACACACAATTTTTTACTCGTACGCCCATTATGGGCGTACGAGTAAAAAATTGTATTTCCCCAACGGCTATTTTCAAACGGCTATATTATTAAAATTTATACTGTACGCCCATTTTGGGCGTATACATAATACCGTATTTTGTATTTTGCCTCACATTCGATGTTGGGATTTTGCACTGTCCGCCCAAAACCAGCGTACGCCCATTTTGGGCGTACGACAATGTAGTGTGGAAAGTTGCAAAATGTAGTGCGTATAGCTTTTGCCAAATTTAAGGTGCAAATTATGGAAAGTTTAGTTTTGACAAGGGATAGGCCGACTTGCTACAAAACTTTTTTCTAAAGGAGTCTAATTTCATTTATGTAAACTACCTTGTGTATGTCAGATTTAATTTCATTAGAGATAAAAAAGCGATAATCTTAAGCATAAGTCATGATTATATAACATATATTCCATAATGTATAATAAATACTTTTAAATAATCAACACTCTAAGATTCTTAAATATTGCAAAAATATGGATATTTTAAAGAGGCTTTTGTGACATACCACATTTTATATGTCCGAATTTGCGCAAAACTACCCTTGATATTAAATTTTGCAACAAACCATACTTTTATCTTGTTCCGTTAACCTCGAACCACCCATCTCATCCTTTTGTTAGTATTTCCGTTAGTTTTTGTGAAAATACTATTTTACCCCCACTTTCTTATACTTTTCAAGGGTGAAATTGTACTTTGGCAACTCGATGATATTTTATTTGATTTTTTTTTTTTTGCAGAAAATCATCCGTTATTTGTCGACTTTTGCATAAAATCACCATTTTATATCGTTAATTATAAAACCACATATATTAAGTTTATTGTTTACAAAACACCACCTGATTTCGTCTTAATTTATGTTAGTGAAGCATGAGATGTAATATTTGTTGTATTTTTGTTTCTTCTTTTCATGTTAGGTACATTAGAGAGTGTTGTATTTGTTATATTCACATTTGTTTCTTATGCGCAAGTAATAGAGTAATTAATGTGTCTGTACTCTGTACTACATCAAATGAACAACAATGTGCGAAACGAAATTGTCACGAGTCAAATTATGTTTTGCATTCTAATCTCATATTTTTTATGTTTGTACTTACTTATTTATTTTTTATTAAAGTTCAAATAAATATTAACTGTAATAGAAGAAATGGAAAGAGGTGAATGCTTAGTGTCTTTAATCGTGATTCAGAATAGCACAAAAAATTCAAATCAAAACCAGATTATATACGTCAATATGGTCTTAAGTACTAACCGTAATATACAAGGATATCCAACAGTAAGTATACTTTTTTTTTTGAATTTTTTTGTAGGTCTTTTTTTTTTAAAAATTTCCGGGCTCATTTTGAAACTAATTTCCAACATAGACACTCCTGTGAGGTTCGGAAAATTTTCACGCATGAGAGACACTGAGAAAATCACCGTCTCTCATCCGAAGCAGAATTTTTTTTTAAAAAAAAATTATGTATAAGAGACGCTGATAAATGTAATTTTTTTTTAAAAACAAACTTATGTGTAAGAGACGCTGAGTGTATTTTTTTTATACGTGGGTAAAAAAAAAAGTATTTGAGCGTAAGAGAAGCTGGTTTTACACCTAAAATTTTTTTTTTTTTTCTGAAATGAGCTTTTTTTCAGAAAAAATTCCCGACGTAGGCTCTTTTCAAAAGAAATTCCCAATATAGGCACTTATGCCAGCTTTGGATTTTTTTTATGTGTGAGAGACGCTGGTAATTTTTTTTTTGAATTTTTTATGTATAAGAGACGCTAGCCAGACCAGCGTCTCTTATACGTTAAAACATAAAAAAAAAAATTTATATGAGACGCTGGTCGAACCAGCGTCTCTTATACAGATTTTTATTTTTTAATTCCCCCGTGTAAGAGACGGTTACATGTAAAATGTTTTTTTTAAAAAAAATTATTTGTATAAGGCGCTGGGAGACCCAGCGCCTTATGGGCTCGTTTGGATGGCTTACTCGTGTTTGGATGGCTCGTATGGGCTCGTTTGAAAAATCGGAATCGATCACGACCGATTTCGTTGGGTCCGTATTGATCCCAGCTTTCACCAGATATGTCTCTCGCTCGATTCTGATTTCGAACGACCCCATACGAGCCACCCGAACACGCGTAAGTCTCGTGCGTACCTTCTACTGTAAATGGATATTTACAAATTCGTTCCTCTATATCAGGCGATGAGAGAAATATCTGGTGAAAGCTAGGATCAATACGGACCCAACGAAACTGGTCGTGATCAATTCCGATTCCGAACTAGTGAAAGAAGGTATGCACGAGATTTACGCTTGTTCGGATGGCTCGTATGGGCTTGTTCGGAATCGGAATTGACCACGACCAGTTTCGTTGGGTCCGTATTGATCCCAACTTTCACCAGATATGTGTCTCATCGCCTGATATGGAGGAACAAAATTGTAAATATCCATTTACAGCAGAAGGTACGCACGAGACTTACGCGTGTTCGGGTGGCTCGTATGCGGTCGTTCGAAATCAGAATCGAGCGACAGACATATCTGGTGAAAGCTGGGATCAATACGGACCCAACGAAATCGGTCGTGATCGATTCCGATTTCAAACGAGCCCATACGAGCCATCCAAACACGAGTAAGTCATATATAATAATATATATATATAAACTTTGAAAAAAATAATAATTAACAAATGCATACAAATAATTTTTTTTAAAAAAACATTTTACGTGCCAGCGTCTCTTACACGAGGGAATTAAAAAATAAAAATCTGTATAAGAGACGCTGGTTCGACCAGCGTCTCTTATACATGTTCAAATAAAAAAAAGACCAGCGTCTCATATAATTTATTTTTTTATGTTTTAACGTATAAGAGACGCTGGTCTGGCCAGCGTCTCTTATACATAAAAAATTCAAAAAAAAAATTACCAGCTTCGGACGAGAACCAGCGTCTCTCACACATAAAAAAAATCTGAAGCTGGCATAAGTGCCTATATTGAGAATTTCTTTTGAAAAGAGACTACGTCGGAAATTTTTTCCGAAAAAAAGATCATTTTAGAAAAAAAATTCTAGTTTTTCTAGCTAACTAACCCTATGAGCTTTGCCTCTCTTTATATAAGGGGAACGGTAGATCTTCTGAATTTAACAGATATCAGATTTTATTTCCTTCTATAAACTATCTCTATCTCTTTATCCGTGACTTTGTTTAACAGATAACACTATCAATTCCTAATATGGAGTAGTAGGATTTTCTATAAATTATATCTTTATCCGTTTTGCCAAAATTAATCTATTAACTCAAATTTCTTTTTGGTCCGTGACTTTGTTTAACAGATAACACTATCAATTCCTAATATGGAGTAGTAGGATTTTCTATAAATTATATCTTTATCCGTTTTGCCAAAATTAATCTATTAACTCAAATTTCTTTTTGACTAAATATCAATCTGATATCAAATTTCTTTTAAATCGAAATATCAATCTGATATGGAGTATATCAAATTTCTTTTTAACCGAAATATCAATCTGATATGGAGTACTCCGTATATCAAAGTTCTTTTTAACCGAAATATCAATCTGATATGGAGTACTCCGTATATCAAAGTTCTTTTTAACCGAAATATCAATCTGATATGGAGGATATCAAATTTCTTTTTAACCGAAATATCAATCTGATATGGAGTATATCAAATTTCTTTTTTAACCGAAATATCAATCTGATATGGAGTACAATATGGAGTATAAAATCATAAAGTAAAACTAGTGTAATACCTCGTGCCATGTACTGAGAAATATTTATAAAATTTAATTATATTTATAATATGACATATGATTTTATAAAAAATTTGATCTATCCTAAGGATTAATGTAAAATATTACTAAAATACAAAATAAAATTATACAATAAAGATATGTTAATGATATTAATTTGCTTAGATACGAATGAAATTATATTTTATTTCTTATTTTACAAAAAGCGATATTTTAGGGGATCAAATTTTTTTAACAAATGTAAAAAATTATGCAGATTAAATTACATTAAAGTACATGACATAAAAATTATCCATCTTATCCAACTGTTCAATTGCATTTTATTAACTTTTAATAAAATGCTAAATGACATATTTGCCCTTCTAAAAATTAGAAGTGGAGGTAAATCAGTAATTTCACAAAAACTAACGACTTGCTTAACGGATATAAGGGAGGGGGTGGTTCCATGTTAACGGAATAGCAAAATGGGTGGTTCTGCGCAAACTCTACCAAATTAAGGAAAATGAGTAGACCTGACAAAAGATGATCCAACCCGATGGATCGACCCGACCCGAAGGTCAAACTCGGGCCGACCCGGGTCCCATTGGGTCAAACCCGGACAAACCCGAACCTCTCAAAACCCATGAAGGGGACCCACTTTTTACACATTTTAATTCATTCAAATAAAAAAAATAACAATATATTTTATTAAATAATAATAATATTTTATTATTTTATTATAAACATATTTTTAAAATTTTATTTTCTCTATTGCAATAAAAAAAAAATTGGAACCCTCTGGTCGACTCGGACCCGAACCCGACCAACCAAAATTTTTTGTCTACTCAATTGACCCAAACCCGTTTTTAGCCTGAATCCGACCCGTTTGTCAGGTCTAAAAACAAGAGATCAAGATTATAATTGGCTGATTCATTTAATTTTATTTATATCTATTTTTTTGAAAAAATTTAACCAAGTATAAATAGTGTGTTCTATAGTTTATTAGTTGCTAACTAAACAATGTGTTCAACGCTACTAGTTCCACTTCCACTCGTTCATGTTCGAAGGATTTGTGTCCAATATATGTCTTATTGGGCACTATACTTGTAACAACAACACTCCCTAACTAAACATTAATAAAATACCCTATATGGTAAACACGCCCGCCTCAATCTCCCGCTCCCCCATTTACCGCTGGAATCCGGAAATCCATTGAAGCCTCACCTCCAAAGCTTCGAAATCAACCTCAAGGAGTGCGGTCTCATGGTTCTCGACGCGCTTATCAAGATCAAGAATGAGATCGATCCTTCCCTCACTTTCCGCCGATCGTGCCGAGAGGGGATTTGCGGCTCCTGCGCGATGAACATCGATGGATGCAACGGCCTCGCCTGCCTCACCAAGATTGAAGGAGGTGAGGCCACGACTGTCACGCCTTTGCTGCATATGTTCGTGATCAAGGATTTGGTGGTGGATATGACGAATTTCTATAATCAGTATAAGAGTATTGAGCCGTGGTTGAAGAGGAAGGGCACGAATCCAAACCCTGAGAAAGAGATTTGCAGAGTAAGGAGGATAGGAAGAAGCTGGAGGGGATGTATGAGTGTATTCTTTGTGCTAATTGTAGTACTTCTTGCCCTAGCTATTGGTGGAATCCGGAGGAGTATCTCGATCCTGCTGCGCTGCTCCATGCTCACATGTTAGTTAAGCTGAATTTCTCTTCAAATTGCTCCTTTTTTGATGTTTTGATATAACTTTCTGAATCAGAATATGTATATATGCGATTGATAAATATGTTCTGAATCAGAAACTCTAGTTTTTGTTGGTGTTAGATGAATCACAGAGATTAGTAGATCACTGAGTCTGTAGAAAATGAATCTTTGTTAGAAGATATTGCTTGGTTTAAGCTGGAGTGCAATTGTTTTCATCTCTGAATTTGTTATCAACCTTTTGTAGTTGTACAAGTGCTTGAAATTATTAGAAAGAGTCTTCAGTAGTTTGCTTATAGACGCTAGTTGATACGTGAATGATCATTCATTGGCACCATAGTGAATGATTGGCGCATCTGCTCTGAAACAATTCCAAAAATTTGTATGCTTAGAAAATTGAGCTGCTGATATGCTCTTTCTTTGTCATAGGAGTTTGAAACTTTTGAAAAAATGTCTTTGGTTAAAAACAAGGATTTGATTATTATGCAGGGACTGTTGATAAAAAAAAATTGGCAGTATTGACAAGTTAATGTGTGTAAAATTTGACAGTGTTGACAAGGATTATGCCGGGACAATGCAGTTTGTTTTAGTGTAAAAAAATTAATGTGTTGACAATTATTTTTTTGACAATGTAATTTAGTGGTGTTGACAAGTAAGTGTTGACAATTTTGTAATATTACTCGTGTTGTATGTTGTTGACCGTTTACTAGTTGTGTAAACAATTTATTTAGTTGGGTTGACAACTTATTTAGTCGTGTTGACAACTTATTATTCTTGTTGACAACTCTGCTAAAAATTTTGTTGACAACTTTGTTAAAAATTTTGTTAACAAATTTTGTTGACAACTCTGTTATAATTTTCACGTCAACAAAGAGTTATTATTGGTGTTGACAACTTATTATTCTTGTTGACAGTTATGTTAAAATTTTTGTTGACAACTCTATTCAAAATTTTGTTGACAGCTCTGTTAAAAATTTGTTGACAACTCTGTTAAAAAATTTGTTGACAATTTTGTTGACAACTCTGTTATAATTGCGACGCAATCAAAGGGGTATTTTCATATAACTTAAAAAAATGATGCACAAACTTAAAAAACATTACAGTTTTTTCATGATCGGGTCATTCATAATTGGTTTAAAATTCAGATTGTTAAACTTTCAGCAGTCAAGTTTAAGTGAGAGTTGGGTCAGGTTAGTAAAACACTTTCATCCTATACAATATCTTGCCTTCAACCACTCATGTCAATCCATAATGAACGTTGACAAACAATTCCAAGCATTTGTGTGTACATTAATAAACCTAATATACTTCATGTGCCTATGAGATCATTCAATGGCCAATGTACGGACCATTACAATTCAGAAACAAGTAAAGGAGTGCTAGTACAAAAAATGACGACAGTATATGAATGTGAAACCTAAGAGCTTGACTAAAATTAGAGTGCATTAGTTTTTAACAACAAAAAAGGTAAAAATTCAGTAACAAAGCCAAAATATTTGCAACATTTTGGCATCTCCACCATAACAAATGACATGCCATTAATTACACACTGCTGTTTGTGGTTGCACGTCGGTTAATCTCGACTACTCGAAGAGTCCGAAGAAGGCAATTGGCATCATCTCAGGGTGTGGCTGCATTTATACAAAAAGAGTTTTTAAAAATTGATCAACTGGTTCATAGGATTTGTTGCAATAAATTAAGGCAACTATTAGAGTACTTACCACTGCTGAGAAAGTGACAATGTTGGGCTTCATTTCTGGGGCTTCAAATCGTATAAATGCACCTTTGTTGCCCATCTGCAAGGCGAAAAACATCATAGTAAAAAACAATCACAAAATTAAGAAGCTAAGATAAAAGGTATAGCACATTAATATATATATCCAAAATTACCTGATCACAATAATTAGGAGCTGAAAATACAGTGATAAGTTTGCCATCATGCTCAATTTCATAACCCTCGTCTTTGACTTCATGAGAACGCACAACTAGTTCTGAAAACAATTCCCATTAATAAAAAACTTTAAAAAAGACTCTTTGCCATTAATTAAAGCCTTGAGATTGTACCTAAATTGTTGTCTTCTAGAAACCTCTTTGTCACATCTCCACCAAAAGAAAGCCCAACACCTCGCTTACTTGGGCCTCTTCCCGGTGCGGGTTGTGGATCGCTCCAAAGAAGTTCACACATTAATCCTGCAATTAATGGAGTCAATTATTAAGCGGTCATTTTCCTAATAAAAAGGTATAAAAATGTTATCTTAAAACAGGTTTGAAGTTGTACAACTAAAAAACTTACCTTCTTCAAGAGGCTCGCAAAAGCGGTTAATTGCCCTGATATCAGAGAGTTTGACTCCGTCAACACTGAAGAGACCTCCATGAACAACAAAAACCTTTTTGTTTATCACATGAGCTAGTGGCAGACAACAGAAAACTTCAGCAAAGAGGTCAACAAATGTATCATTCAACTTGTTTTTGACCTCTCCATCAAATCCATAAACTTTGTTCATGCTCCTGCTCTCGTGATTTCCACGAGCCAAATACAAGCCTGAAATTTTGACAACAACATCTATATGATGCCTAAATAGTACATTTTCAAATGAAAAGCATCAATACAAGGACTTTTACCAGTTGGGTGCAAGCACTTGAATGCAAACAATGTCAAGATGACCTCAAGCGAAAATGAACCTCTATCCACAAAGTCGCCATTAAACAAGTAAGGGTTTTCGTTGGAGGGGAGACCATTGAGCTCAAATATATTCAGGAGATCATAGAACTGCAACAAACACATCAAAGGAAAGAACTTACATAAACAACTCACAGAGGAAAATAATTAACCTGTAGAGACGAATAATTACCTGACCATGTACATCACCACATACAGTAAAATGTTTTCCATCAGGTACAGTTACATCTACTAGAGAAGGCAAGGCACGTAAAATTTCCCTCATTTGCAGGACGATCTGGAATGCATATCTAAAACAAGAAAATAATTTAAAATATAAGGAATTTTTTCCTACATCACATAGTATAGAACTTTAATCTCAATACAATTAAATTTTGCAACAGAACACTTGAAACTTCTTTCTATGCATACCGTTTATGCAAACACTTCTCGTTTTTGAAATCCTCCAACATGTTATTTATAAACTCTAAAGTCACAGTGTCTCCTTCGATCCTGGCACCAGTATAATTTGGCTCGACATCTGGAGAATAAATTAGAAAGACAGGAGTTTTCAATAATTGCAGGCATATAAAACCAGGCACATTAAACTGTGGACCATGTTACAGAAGTGATATGTGAAACTTTACCAATAGTGTGATAGTCAACAGACTCGGATACAGATCGTTTCTGAGAATCTGGCACAGAGATAGCCTCTTCAAATTTAAGCTTCATAACTGCCATCTCACACTCCTCCACCGAGAAACTTGTACTTTCGAGAGGAGCAGCCATTGCCATTGATGATGAGATTGCTAGAGATTTTTATGCTGGGGGTTTGATTGTTTGTGATGGATGAAGAAGAGGAAACGCAGAGTAGAGACGTTTTATAAGAGGATTTTATCAGGGTTTTGATGGCCGTTGGAAGTTTTCCATAAATTATAAGATTTGTTTTAAAAGGAAATTTAAGGTGCAAATTATGGAAACTTTGCCTCTCTTTTTATAATGGGAACGGTAGATCTTCTGAATTTAACAGATATAAAGATTTTATTTCCTTTTCTAAACTATGTCTATCTTTTTATCAGTGACTTTATTTAACAGATAAAACTATCAGTTCCTAATACGGAGTAGTAGGATTTTCTATAAATTATATCTTTATCCTTTTTGCCAAAATATACGGAGAAAAACCCCGCACCCACTTTTTTATAACTGGCACCCGCCTTGGGCGCAACCCGGATGCGTCCAAAACATTTAAAAAAAAACCCGGTTCAGTTTTGGGCGCATCCAGGATGCGTCCAACTTAAACCGGTTTTTTTAAACTTTTGACGGCCAAAAGGGCGCAGCCAGGGTGCGCCCAAGAATGACCCGGTTCAAAAAAAAAAATTTGGACGCACCCGGGATGCGCCCAAGATTGGTGCCAGTTATAAAAAATGGGCGCGGGGTTAAACGGCTATTAACTCAAAATATATCTTGCTCCTTGTTTTGGTGATATTCCAATCCATGGGATCCCCGTGCCTCAGAGGGTGTGATTTGTTGGTGGTTGATGAGTCTGTTAGTCCTCATGTTGTTGTTTCTCAGTTGTCCTTGCCTGGGGATGATTCCTCTTGTTTTGATATCAATCTTCTTAGTCGTATTTTTTCCAGGAAGCTGCAGACAGTGAAATGCATTCCCCCTAAGTTGAGGCTTGGGTTTGCTAGAGTTTTCCTTAGTGCTCTTGACAAGGTTCTGGCGTGTCCTGAGTGATCTGTCAGCTTGGGTTCAATTCCTTGTCTTGCCTAGTTGTATTTTGACTACGTTTTTGCCTAAGAACAGTGCTCAACGACGTTCAGGTGAGAGCGGACGATGCTAGTTTGATTATATTTCTCGCGCCATTCTTCGTTGGAGAGACCCTGGGGATCGTCTTCGTTTGGTGTTGGATCGTTTGTCAGAGGAAACCCCTTTATACAGTGGTGGGATGAGACCGAAAAGTCTGGAAGAGGTTAACATTTTTCAATGCAAACGTAAGATGGGAGATGGGCATTTTACCGCGGCTATTAAGGTGCTTATGTCATCTGGTGTTGCTCCGTCTAATTCTGATACACTTCGTGACTTGGAGGCCAAACACCCTCATGCCCCCTCTCTTATCCTTCCTTCTTCTGTGCTTGCCGGGGATGCTATTTTTGTCCCTAAAGATGTGGTGTTGGGTAGGATCCACAACTTCCCCAAAGGTACTTCGTGCGGTCGTGACGGGCTTCGTGCCCAACATTTTGTTGACATGTTGGGTGGTGCTGCTTCCGCTGTTGCCGATGATTTGTTGGGTTCCATCACTGGGGTTGTCAACCTGTTCCTCAGTGGTAAGTGCCCCTCCCAGTTAGGGGAGTTTATTGCTAGTGCTCCTTTGACTCCCTTGGCTAAGCCAGAGGGAGGTATACGCCCTATTGCTGTTGGCACGGTGTGGAGGAGGCTTGTCTCCAATGTCACTTCTTCTTCTGTTGGAAATACAATGAATAATTACCTGCAAGATTTTTCAGTTTGGTGTGGGTGTTCCTGGGGGCTGTGAAGCTGTTCTGCATTCCGTGAACAGACTCATTGAATCTAAGGGGGACGTAGTTGGGCTTTCTATGCTTTTGGTGGATTTTAAGAATGCTTTTAACCTTGTCGACAAGACTGTTATGCTTCAGGAAACAAGGATGCGGTGCCCATCTATTGCTCCGTGGGTTGAGTTTTGCTATTCTCAACCCGCTAGACTCTATTACGATGATGCTATCCTATGGTCTTGTCAAGGAGTTCAACAAGGTGATCCCTTGGGTCCTCTGTTGTTTGCCCTGACTTTGCATCCATTGGTTCAGACCATTAATCGTGTTTGTGAGCTTGCCCTTCAGGCTTGGTACCTTGATGATGGTACTATCGTGGGTGACACTCTTATGGTCGCGCTAGATATCATCAAGGTTGATGGTCCAGCTCGTGGTTTGTTCCTAAATGTAGACAAGACTAAACTTTTCTGGCCCATTGAGGACCCTAAAAGCAGGATGGAGGGTGTTTTTCCAGAAAATATCTATCGCCCACACGATGGTGTTAAATTTCTTGGTGGTTCCGTCAGTTTGGACGTTGGTTTCTGTCGTGATCTAGCTTTGAAAAGGGTCTCCAAAACTATTGAGCTAATGGAGGCGGTTAACAGACTTAATGACGGGGTTGTGCCGGGGTTGCTAAACTGTCTTATGCTTTGAGAACTTGTTCTCCCTTATCTTTCATGGATGCTCAAGCTCATTTTGATCAAGCCTTGCGCATCTCCTTGGAGAAGATTGTCACTGCTTCAGGGCCGGGCTTTGGGGATTGGTAATGGCGGCTTGCCACTCTCCCAATTAAGTTGGGCGGTCTTGGTATCTTATCTGCAGAGGATGTAATGCGCTATGCTTTTCTTGCTTCTCGCCTCCAAAGGAGTTCGCTGCATGCCAAGATTCTGGTCAACACGGGTATTGTCTCTTCTGGCTCTTCTTTTCAGCATGCTCTTGATGAATTCAATGTCTTTTGCAACGTTGATGCTCTCTCTCTCACTATTGGTACCGCTGCCCCCCAAATGATGAAAACTCTGGCAGAGTGTTACTTTGGTGTTATTGAGAAAAATCTTGTTGCCAAATTCATGCTTAGTCCAAGGCTTGTTGTTGTTCTCAGTTCTATTCGTGCCCCGCATGCTCAAGATTATCTGTTTACTATTCCTATTGATGGCTTGGGGCAGCGGATGAACCACCGTCAATTTCGTTCTGTGTTGTGCTACAGACTCACTATACCTTTGTTCTCTGAAGATAGTCTTTGCCCTAGTTGCAATGCCCCCAAGATGGATTGTTGGGGAGATCACGCTGTTCATTGTTCTAGTGAGGTGGGTGTGAAGTACATACATAACTTGGTGCGTGACATCCTTGTTGATATTTGCTCCAAAGTTGGGATCCCAGTACGCAAGGAGGCCCCCATGGGATTTCTTTCAGATGTTGGGAAGGATCTTAGGCCTGCAGACCTTTTACTGTATAATTGGTTTCAGGGTAAGGATGTCTGTTTGGATGTGACTGGTATCTCTCCCTTTGCTGGCATGGGTGTGAGTTCCTGGGCTCCTGGTGTGGCTTTGCACAATGTGGTGGAGAAAAAGAAAAAGAAGTATGCATCTAAGTGTGAGAAGAATGGGTACAAGTTCATCCCATTTGCTTTCTCCACCTTTGAAGAGTTGGACAAAGAGGTATTTGACACACTTTCACGTATCAAGACATTTTCTATTAGTCACTCTAACAATGCTAGGAATAATACTTTTATCTTTCACAGATTGAGTTTTTGTATTTAGAAAGGTGTGAGAGCGCAACTTGTTTCTCGGCTTCTATCCAACTTTATGTAATTGAATGTGAAATTAATCAAAAAAAAAAAATTAGCAAAAAAAAAAAAATGGAGTAATAAATTAAAAGGAAAATAAGAGATGAAGATTCGAGTTCCTCACCGTATACAAATTTGTTGGTAACAATTTTATTAAGGTAACTATGTATACAAATTCGAGATCCTCTCCTTCTTTTCGTTTTATATTTTGCTTAAGAATATGAACAAATACTTATTGTAAAAAAATTAAATTCTCTTCATGAATATCTAATCCGTAATAATCTATCTTCTATGTGTACGCATACTAAAACAGAGCGGTGTTTTGACACATGTCGCCCTTACGTTCAATTAGCATATGTGTCGACCTCTAAGCTATGCTGCATCATCCACCATGTCATCCTCCACATCATCCGACTTTATATTTTGATATATATATATCTTTGAATTAAATAAGTAAAAAAATCAAAAAATATCTAATAGATTATATTAAAAAAGAAATATCGATTTTGATCTTTTATCATATTATATCTTTATCTTATATATATACATATATATCTTTATCTATTATTAAGTTATCAATCTAATTAAATTGAGTTATTAATGAACTTAATATAAAATATAAATCGTAAACTATAAACTATAATCTATAACCATAAAGTATAAACTACAATCTATAAACTAATTAATAGTATATAAATATATTATTAAAATATTTATTACATTCGATCACGTAAATGATACGGGAACAGACGCTAGTTTGATATCTAAAGATTAACCTTACCAAATTTCGAATATGAGACAATAATCTAAAACTTTATTAATTCAGATCTAATGCAGGTGGATCGATGTTTTAAAATCCGCCCCCTCTGTTACTGATTGACTCATCTTTTGTTGTTGGAGCCAAGGTTGGATAAAACAAAATTTACGGTGAAACGAGTCTATCAATGAAAGTCGTTAGATTTGATTTGATTGACGGTTGGATGATGCTTAAGATAGATATTATTGGAAAAAAAAGATAATAATTTTTTTTTATCAGTTACCAAAAAATAGAGAGAAAATTGTTACCATAAAAATCTCATGTCTTCTCTCTCTCTCTCTTCGTCTTCTCTCTCTTTCTTCTCTCTCTACGTTTATCGTCTTCTCTTTTCATTCTTCATTCACATCAGACGATCTTCATCTTCAGTTTTTTATTCAAGGTTTGTTCAATGAATATGGAAAAAGGTTTGATTATCTTCCTACACTTCTTACTCGATTTTGCTTCCATTCATAATCTTAGTTTGTGTTTCATAATCGATTTTTTATTATGAATTAGCATGTTCGTACCATATTTTAGGGTTTCTTTTTTCAAATCAAATTTAGTTTGTTCACCGACGAAACTTCAGTGATATTCGTAAGAACAATTTTAGTTATGCGTAGATATTCATTCATAGGCGAAGATATTCGTTAGGGTTTTACTGTTTTTTACAAGGTCGGATGAATAACATATATGATATATTGAATAACTTCAGTTTCTGATGATCAACTTATTATGGCCAGTCAATACGATATTTGTGCATTATTCCTGAGTATTCATGGTGTTGTTGTTCATTATTTTCTTGAATATATTCGGTCATAGTAGGTGTTTGTAGAAAAATTACCTACGAGAAGATAACTAAGCAATTGTAGGGCAAAGATCAAAGAATACGGTATAATCTCAACACTCAAGAACGACTTAGAATGAGAGAAGAATTTAGGGTTTGAAGCTTGAACTTGGTATTACTCGTAATGGAGGCTGAATACTTACAAAGCAGGCGTTAGCCTTTATTTATAGGCTAACCCTAATAATATCTTTAAGAAAACGAGATCTTATCTCTTCCTTTTATCTAAATAACGATATAACAAAAAAGGTAAAAGATATTCTTTACCGTATCTTTTACCAATTACAATAATATAATAAGGAATAAGATAAAATATGCTCGGCCGACCTAATCTTCAAGATAAACGAGACCTTTGCCACGTCTCGTCACGTCGACGACATCCTTCACTCCTCTCGTCGCGTCGGGGTGGTTCTTCTACGCGTAGCTTACCACGCGTTCCATACTCGTCGTATTTTTAGGCACAAACAATACCCCTAAGGCGTCTGATAAGCGGTGTTTTACATACCGCAACTATGGATTATTAGCTAGTTTTGTATAGGATTATGTTATTTGTTTCTATGTAATCTGTATCATGGAGCTGTTCGAGAGAAGATTTACATACGAGATCCCAAGAGATGATACAAGCATTGGAAGCATTGAAGCATAAGGAAGAAGCTGCTGAAGACGAAGACGAAGACGAAGACTTGAAGAAATCAGCAGGTTCTGCCTCAGACAACAAAGCCGCACCCGCGGGTTTCAAGCCGCGCCCGCGGCCCTCACCTTCAGCCAAGACTTTCGAGAAAGCTCAAGCCGCGCCCGCGGGTCTCAAGCCGCGCCCGCGACCCTCTTCCATCTAGAGAATCTGAAGAAACTCAAAACCGCGCCCGCGGCTCTCAACCCGCGGGTGCGGTTCCTCGACAGAAGAATCAAATTGATGTCTTTGCCATTTGAAGTAATTTGTGTTTAATTTTGTAAATTTCCATACGTTTTTTAGGACCTTAATTCGGCTGTTACATCAGCTGATACTATATAGGTAGTGGATGATCATCCTTGATCATCTAGTCTTTGTTTTGCTTAAGTTTTTGGAGAGTATTTCACAAACTTATGAGTTGCTAAGGTTCTTTGTTTCACTTGGCGTTTGAAGCTTTTGGATTCAACAAGTTGTGAGTTTATCCTTTCCTTTTGTCTACTCTTTGATTGTCTCAACTCTCTTGTTTGTATTGTCGATGAACTAGATTTACTACTTTAGATTGATCACCTAAGTTAGTTGTGTCTTGTTCATATTGCTAGAGTTTGATACTTCTAGTTGAATTATCATACTTGTTGTGTAGCACAATCTATTTGCATGAACTAGTTGTGATTGTTATTAGAGAAGAAAGTTGAGTACATGTCGAGTATCCGACTAGTTGTCCATGATATTGCATGTATCTATCTATTCCTGAATGCATTGCTACTTTGTTATTGAACTTTGATAGTTTCGAGGTTATATCGAGTAAGGGTTATTAGGACTAGTTGGACTAATAACTATTCAAGAACAGGAATTAGAACGATCACTTGAGAACTTGACATAGGGATAAAAAGGATTTTCAGATCAACTTGTTAATCTAATTGTGGATAATCGCTAAGTGGAACACTTCGCTTAATCTTTTTATAACCAAGTTGACATTCGATACTTCGTATCAAAACCACAAAACCCCCCCTTTGGTTACGTTTATTGGTTAGTCATTGTGATAACTTAAGAATTTGATAAACTGATTCTCTTGGGATTCGACCCTTACTTGCGCACTATATTACTTAGTTTGCATGTTAGGATTACTTGACTTGGCACACGACAAATTCGCCTCGTCAAATTTGGCGCCGTTGCCGGGGAATCAAATTTTCTTATTTTTAAGTTCTCATCTTGACTAACTTTAGTGTTGACTAGTGAATGGTCAACACCCGTTCTACTAATCAGCCTCTTTCTATTCTTGATTCAGAGATCGAGAGAACTTTTCATCGGAATCGAAGAGAGAACAGAGTCGGGACTGAGATAGTAGAAATGGCCGATCGAGAAGCTCTTGCTGAAGTGCAACGTCAATTGGCTGACATGCAGTTGGTCGTTAATGCTCAACGAGAGCTAATTGAGACAAGGTTACCAGGAGGTGGTGTTACTCGCACTTTGAGAGAGCGGCAAACACCGAACCTGACACAGCAACCTCAAGCTGTGGTTATTCCACCCCTTGCTCATGGGGTGACTTTCGAGCTCAAGTCGGGGGTGATCAATTTGCTCCCAAGTTTCCATGGTTTGGCTGGTGAGGATTCAATCATGCATTTGAACCAATTTCATGATATTTGCATGACAACCAAACCGCAAAACGTCACGGAAGAGCAGATTAAGATGAGAGCCTTCGGGTTCACTTTGAAGGATGGTGCTCGTTCTTGGTATTACCATTTGCCAACCGGTTCGGTTGATAATTGGGAAAAGTTGCACAAGGTGTTCTTGAGCAAGTATTTTCCAGTGAAGAAGGCAAATGCTCTCAAGAAGGAGATAGCCCATGTCGAGCAAAGTGAAGACGAAACGCTCTATGACTACCTTGAACGCTTCAAGGGGTTGTGTGCTTCGTGCCCTTTTCATGGGTATGATACCGAGGATCTTGTGCTTTACATTTGCAATGGTCTCCTTAACCAAGAAAGGAGGATGGTTGATGCTGTGTGTGGTGGGAATATTCTCAACATGACGCCGGAGGATGCCATGGAGAAATTGCAAGATATGGCTGAGAGCACAAGGAGTTTTGGTAGGATATACACCAAAAAGGGAGTGCACGCAGCAAGTTCAGGGGATCCCGCTCTTGTAGCTGAGCTTGTAGAGTTGAAGAAGATGGTCTCTCAGTTGCAAAAAGGACAACAACAACAAGTAAAGGTATGTGGTAGTTGTTCTGACCCTTCTCATTTTACAGATAAATGCCCTGAGCTTGAAAGTGAAGATGTTGCTGAAGTCAATGCTGCTGCTGGTGGGTATGGACCCCCACGACCTCGTGGTGATCAACAAAATAACTACAACCCGAGGTATAGAGATCATCCCAATTTTCGATGGCGTGACCCAAATGAGCCCCAACAACAAGCTCAAGGCCCTCGACCCAATGCTGGACCATCTACTGCGGAGCTGCTGAGATCCTTGACTCAACACTTCACAACTCATGTTCAAACGACTGAGTCGAGCATCAAGAACATGGAGAAGCAAATTGGGCAGTTGGCTGAAGCTGTTACCACCATTGCACAACAAAATTCCAATTCTCTACCGTCCCAAACGGTGGTGAATCCAACCAGAAATGTAAGTGCAGTGACAACAAGAAGTGGTAAGATTTTGGGGGAAACCAAAAACCTTGTCGAGGCTTCGGCAGAAAAATTGGATTATGAGGACAGCCAAGAACCGCGCTCGCGGGTTGATAGCCGCGCCCGCGGCTCCTCCACTGCGCCAGAAGACAATTTTCCTGAAGAACCGTGCCCGCGGGTTGAAAGCCGCGCCCGCGGCTCCTCCACTGCGCCAGAGAACAATTACACTGACGAGCCGCGCCCGCGGGTAGAGAACCGCACCCGCGGCTCATCCACTGAGGTAAATTTTCCAGAGGTTCCTTCACAGAATGCTGAACTCGAAGTGGAGGATCGGGGGGATTTCCAGTTGAGACAGGACAACTACGTTCGTCCCAACTTTCCACCTCTCGACTCCACCAAGCCTCCCGCCCCGTTTCCCGATGCCCTTAGGAACACCAAAAGGCCGGAAAACGACAAGGAGTTGTTTGAAACGTTCAGCAAATGTGCGGTAAACATCCCCTTGCTCAAGTTAATTAAAAGCATTCCTCGATATGCAAAGTTTTTAAAAGAACTTTGCACAATCAAGAGGAATCAAAAGTTGAAAGGGCAACAAAAGGTGACGGTAAGCGAGCGTGTCTCCGCTGTATTTCAAAGGCGAATGCCTAAGAAGTGCAGCGATCCGGGCATGGTCAGCATACCTTGCCGTATAGGCGACACACATTTTGAACGAGCTATGCTCGATTTGGGTGCATCGATAAATGTGTTGCCTTACTCTCTCTATAAGATTCTCGGGTTAGGTCCACTTCATGAAACCGGAATTGTTATTCAACTAGCCGATAGGTCCACCGTGTATCCTAAAGGTGTAGTTGAAAACGTTCTGGTTATGGTGGATAATTTGTTCTTTCCCGCTGATTTCTTTGTGTTAGACATGGAACATGATGGGCAAGCTGCTCCTATTTTGCTTGGGAGACCCTTCATGCGCACCGCTAACACAAAGATTGATTTGGCTAGTGGGTCTCTCACTTTAGAGTTCGATGGGGAAATAGTTCAATTTAACATTTTTGATGCTATGAAACACCCCGTCGAAGATGCTGCGTCTATTTGTTCAATTGATGTAATTGATCCTATAGTCCAAGATGTTTTCAATATCTTTGGCTTAGATGAATTACAAAGTGTATTGGAACACAGCATCGTTCACTCACCAACACTTGACTTGTCTCTTCCACCCGAGATTCAAAATGTTCTAGCTCGTCTAGACGCTTCGGGTAGAATTTTGGCCGGTCGGCCCATGCTACTAACTTTGGAGAGCGAAAAGCTTCTTCCTTCTATTGTGCAGGCACCGGTTGTAGAGCTCAAGCAATTACCCGAGCACTTGAAATATGCTTTTCTTGGGGAAAATGATACCCTCCCGGTAATCATTTCAAGCAAGTTGACAGGTGAACAAGAGAGAAGGTTGGTGATGGTGCTGAAAGAACACATTACCGCTCTTGGGTGGACCATTGCTGACATCAAGGGAATTAGCCCTTCCACCTGTATGCACAAGATCCTTCTTGAGGAAGGTGCTAAACCCTCTAGGCAACCCCAAAGAAGGTTAAACCCACCTATGATGGAGGTGGTCAAGAAGGAGGTGCTGAAACTTCTTCAAGCTGACATGATCTACCCCATTTCGGATAGTCAATGGGTAAGTCCAACTCAATGTGTCCCTAAGAAGGGGGGCATAACATTGGTAGAGAATCAACAAGGTGAGATGGTTCCTACCCGAACTCAAACGGGTTGGAGAGTATGCATTGATTACCGCAAGCTGAACGCGGTAACCTGAAAAGATCATTTCCCCCTCCCTTTTATTGATCAAATGCTTGAACGACTTGCCGGTCGTCCGTATTATTGCTTCCTAGATGGGTATTCAGGGTATTTTCAGGTGGCTATTGCACCCGAAGATCAAGAGAAGACGACGTTTACATGTCCCTTTGGCACTTTTGCATATCGTAGGATGCCTTTTGGATTATGTAACGCGCCCGGGACCTTTCAACGATGTATGGTAAGTATCTTCTCGGAATACATTGAACATTTCATAGAAGTTTTTATGGATGATTTTACGGTACATGGGGATAGCTTTGATGCATGTTTAAATCATTTGTCACTCGTGCTTAAAAGATGTGTAGATACTAATCTAGTATTGAATTCTGAAAAGTGTCATTTTATGGTTGAACAAGGGATAGTATTGGGGCACATAATTTTAGCTAGGGGTATTGAGGTCGATAAGGCAAAGATTGACGTCATTCAAACGTTGCCTTATCCTACTAATGTGCGTGAAGTGCGTTCTTTCCTAGGCCATGCAGGTTTTTATCGCAGGTTTATCAAGGACTTCTCTAAGATCTCCACGCCCCTATGTGAGCTTTTGAAAAAGGAAGCTACTTTTGACATGTCGAATGTGTGCAAGAAGGCATTCGACACTCTGAAAGCCCACCTCACCGAAGCACCAATCATCCAAGTACCCGATTGGTCTCTACCCTTTGAGATCATGTGTGATGCTAGTGATCATGCGGTGGGAGCCGTTCTTTGTCAAAAAGTCGGAAGAGCAATGCACGTCATTTACTATGCTTCCACGACTTTGAACGGAGCTCAAAGGAATTACTCCACCACGGAAAAGGAGTTGCTAGCCGTGGTGTTTGCCCTTGAAAAATTTCGGCAATATCTTTTGGGCACGAAGGTGATTATCCACACGGACCACGCTGCTCTTCGTTATCTCATGACGAAGAAGGAATCAAATCCAAGACTCATCCGATGGGTTTTGCTCTTAAGCGAGTTCAATGTGGAAATTCGGGACAAGAAGGGAGTCGAAAACTCCGTAGCTGATCATTTGAGCCGGATTGTAGCAGAGGACGGTAAATTACAGGTTCAAATTCAAGGTACGTTCCCGGACGAAAACTTGTATCAAATTAATTCTGCAATTTCTGTTTCTGCTGAGTACGAGCCGCACCCGCGGCTAGGGAACCGCACCCGCGGTTTATGCTCTCAAGAATTTCCGCAAAAGAGAGAGCCGCGCCCGCGGCTAGTAAACCGCACCCGCGGTTTGTGTTTGCCAGAAATCTCACTGCAAGGAGAGCCGCGACCGCGCCTCAATAACCGCGATCGCGGTTTTCTGACAGCCGAGTATGCAGAAATTGACCCCGAATACAAGCTTTTCGCCCTCCGGTCTTTCAAACCATGGTTTGCCGATATCGTGAACTACCTGGTTCGCGAAGAATTCCCGCCAAACTACACCAAAGCTCAAAAAGATAGGATCAAGCGGGAATCACGATTCTACGTTTGGGATGACCCCTACCTTTGGAGACATTGTGTTGACAAGGTAATCCGACGATGCCTCCCGGATAACGAGGTACAGTCTGTCCTTACTTTTTGTCATTCTCATGCATGTGTGGGGCATTTTGGGGCTAATAAAACGGCTAGGAAGGTATTGGACGCCGGCTTCTATTGGCCACACATCTTTCGGGATGCGTTTGCCTTTTGCAAAGCTTGCGACCGATGCCAAAGGGTCGGGAAAATTTCTAAACGAAATGAGATGCCACAAACACCATTAGTCTTTTGTGAGATTTTTGATGTTTGGGGTATTGATTTCATGGGACCTTTTCCTAGTTCGTTTGGGAATTTATACATTTTACTTGCGGTGGACTACGTTTCCAAATGGGTGGAAGCGAAGGCCACCAGAACTGATGATTCCCGAGTGGTAGCAGGTTTCTTGAAGGAGAATATCTTTTCTCGTTTTGGGATTCCAAAGGCTCTTATAAGTGACCAAGGTACTCACTTTTGCAATAAGACGGTGAGTGCACTTTTAAAGAAGTACCATGTCACTCAACGAGTCTCAACTGCTTATCACCCCCAATCCAATGGACAAGCTGAGGTGTCCAATAGGCAAATCAAGGGGATTCTAGAAAAGACGGTGGCTCCGAATCGAAAGGATTGGAGTTTAAGGTTGGATGATGCACTTTGGGCGTATAGGACCGCCTACAAAACTCCAATAGGAATGTCCCCATATCGACTTGTGTTTGGGAAGGCTTGTCACCTTCCGGTGGAGTTAGAACACAAGGCGTGGTGGGCGGTGCAAAAATGCAACATGGAGTTGGATGAGGTAGGCGACTTTAGGAAGTTGCAAATCCAAGAGCTTGAAGAGATACGCCGGGATGCGTATGAGAATGCGGTGATCTACAAGGAAAAGACGAAGGCTTGGCATGACAAGAACATCTTGAGGAAAAATTTCAAGGTGGGAGACAAGGTCTTGCTCTACCAATCTCGTCTTCCACTTTTTCCGGGTAAGTTGCGATCCTGGTGGAACGGCCCGTATGTTGTCGCTCGCGTCTTTCCTCATGGCGCCGTGGAGTTGTTTGACAAAGACAACCACAACGTCTTCAAGGTGAATGGTCAAAGGTTAAAACCTTACCATGAGGGATTCACCAAAGTGTCTTTCGATGAAATGGCTCTAAAAGAGCCAACTTTTGAAAATTGAAGACGGGAAACCAAGTCGAGCCACGACTCTAACCAAGGCGCTGCTTGGGAGGCAACCCAGGGTATTCTTCTTTTTCCCTTGAATTTCATTTTCTTTTTAATTGTTTTGTTTTCTATTTTCTAGGAAGTCAAGACGAGAAGACGATGGTCGTTTGCTACTAACGGAATTGACGGTTCTTCTTTTCGTTTATGAAAAAGAAAAAAAAAAAGAAAAAAAGAAAAAAAAAAGAGACAAAAGAAAAGGAATTGACGGTTCATCTTCTACCCTTCTCCATATCAAATTTCATTTTCTACCCTTCTCCATATCAAATTTCATTCTGTACCCCCACCCCCACATAAAACTCTCTCACTTCCCACTTCCCTCATACCCTACCTCTCAAACATCAAAAACCTCCCACCAAACCTTACTCTCTCCCAACACCAACACACTCCCACCAAATCCTCCTCCGCACCCGCACACGCACCCACACCCGCACCCGCGCCGGAATCCAACCGCAACCGCGGCTCAAACGCTACCACCCGCACCCGCACCCTCAACCTGCCCAGAAGTTCTGTCTCGACGAAACCGAACCCGCGGCTACAAACCCGCACCCGCGGCCTCGCCCTGCCAAGATTTCTCCAGCTCGCACAAACCGCACCCGCGGCTCCACAACCGCGCCCGCGGCTCCCTCCTCGCCAGAATTCAGACGAAAGCTAAACCCGCACCCGCGGCTACCAACCCGCACCCGCGGCTACCAACCCGCACCCGCGGCTTTCACCTCTGTCGTCCACTGCTGATTTCAGTAAGTTTTTTGACAACCGCCCTCATCGTTGTTGATTTTCTTACGCCTCGGGGAGGGCTTTTTGCTATTGTGCTGCTGCTGCTGCTTGGTATATTTGTTGTGCGCGGATTTGTGGTAGCATTTGTTTTGCGTATACACTTTGATGGCTGCAGCAGGAACATCCCGAGGCCACAAAATGATTTGTGGCAACAACAGGTTCAGACCAACTTAGCTTATTTAAGGGCTAAGCAGTGTGTAGCCACGAGATTTTTTCACCCACGTACCCTCGATGATTTGGGTATGACTGCATGCACTGAGGCCATGCTTGAGCACGCAGGGCTGCAGGGTTTCTTGTACAGGTCAACCCCCACTCATGCCGAGGCTACCTATCAGTTTCTGGCAAGCCTCAAGACCAAGACCGTCTCGGAGACCACCTTCATCTCGGCCATCCAGTTCATTTACAATGGACGGTCCTTTACAGTTAAGGCCGAACAACTGCGCCACATCTTTGGAATCTCTCAGGTTCCCTCTGCAGATTATGACACTACAGTTGGTGACAGTCCTACACAGGTCTGGTACACATGGACGAGACAAGTTCGGGACACCCATGGTAATGACTATAATGCTAAAATGTCCCATCCATGTCTCCGCCTGACACAGCGGGCCCTGTCTATGGCCTTCTTTGGGCTTTCTGAGGTGAACAAGGTGCCTGCCTACCAGCTGAAGTATCTGTATGCTCTTATGCCGGAATGTCAGGTAATTCCGGATTGACTCTCACTTTTTGTTCACTCCTGTAAGATAGCCCGCTCAAAACCAAGGGGGCAGATTGCTTTGGGTGGCATGATCACCCTCATCTTAGAGGCTGTCGTCCCCGACTGGGAGACGCTTGACTGCGTAGGTAGTCCGGACCCCTCAATGGGTCCCTATTTGCTGGATACCACGTTTCTGCAAACCCGACTTAGGTGGCTCAAGTCGGTTACAGTAAATGAAGACGAGCGGATGTGGGTTTGGCTCGGTCCTCCCGAGATTGCTCTCACCGAGGATTTTGCTTATGGGCCAGCCCATACTTTTAGGATCAACCCAACACCCGCTCCCCCTCGTGCAGCTGCTCGACGATGAGCTCGCGGTGGGATCAACATCCAGGAGCCGGTTCCGCAGCTGGATCAGCAGCCAGCTGACCTTGAGGATGATGATGATGATGACTTCCAGGAGCCTGCCCCTCGTTTTCAGCCTCAGAGGCAATGGAGCGAAGGCTCATCATCTGCAGCTCCTGCTGACATACCTTGGGAGCAGCGTCTTTTCGAGCGGATTGAGTATGTCTACCAGTCGGTTCAGACGGTGAACCAGAATGTTGAGAGGCTGCAGCAGTCGGTGGATGACTTACGGCTCGACATGCATGCTCGTTGGCCCGAATATCCAAACCGGGATGACCCGGATCAGTGAGCTTCTTTCTCTCTTCCTCATTATTTTTCTATGTCTTACACACTGAGGGCATTGTGCACTACAAGTATGGGGGAGGGAAATTAGTTCATTGCTTATCCTAGAGTAGTTTCATTTCCTTGTTATTTCCCTTCGGTTTTTATTTTGTTGTACTTTGCATGGAATTAAAAACAGAAAAAGCCACAAAAATACGAAAAAAGGCAAATGAAAATCCTGGGATGGAAAAATCCATGCAATAAGCGGGTAGTTCGGCTTGCATTAGGCTTGGCAAAAAAGGACTTGAGGGCGGTAAGGAATGGTGAGATTGAAAATGAAATGAGTGGCTAGGTGAAAACCTTTCGAGGCGCCTAGGCAAAATGAGTGTCTTAGGACAAAATTTTTTGCATGTTAACCACTATGGAAGACCAAAATTGATAGATTTCTTTCTCATCATATTGTTTGTATACTAAATGTGTTAGTAATTTGTAGTTTCTTTCTTTTTCATACTTCCTGAGATCTTTGAGTGATTATTGTAAAAGAGTAAGTTTCTTTTAGCTTACTCGGGGACGAGCAAGGTCTAAGTATGGGGGAGTTTGATAAGCGGTGTTTTACATACCGCAACTATGGATTATTAGCTAGTTTTGTATAGGATTATGTTATTTGTTTTTATGTAATCTGTATCATGGAGCTGTTCGAGAGAAGATTTACATACGAGATCCCAAGATATGATACAAGCATTGGAAGCATTGAAGCATAAGGAAGAAGCTGCTGAAGACGAAGACTTGAAGAAATCAGCAGGTTCTGCCTCAGACAACAAAGCCGCACCCGCGGGTTTTACCTTCAGCCAAGGCTTTCGAGAAAGCTCAAGCCGCACCCGCGGGTCTCAAGCCGCGCCCGCGGCCCTCACCTTCAGCCAAGACTTTCAAGAAAGCTCAAGCCGCGCCCGCGGGTCTCAAGCCGCGCCCGCGACCCTCTTCCATCCAGAGAATCTGAAGAAACTCAAAACCGCGCCCGCGGCTCTCAACCCGCGGGTGCGGTTCCTCGACAGAAGAATCAAATTGATGTCTTTGCCATTTGAAGTAATTTGTGTTTAATTTTGTAACTTTCCATACGTTTTTTAGGACCTTAATTCGGCTGTTACATCAGCTGATACTATATAGGTAGTGGATGATCATCCTTGATCATCTAGTCTTTGTTTTGCTTAAGTTTTTGGAGAGTATTTCACAAACTTATGAGTTGCTAAGGTTCTTTGTTTCACTTGGCGTTTGAAGCTTTTGGATTCAACAAGTTGTGAGTTTATCCTTTCCTTTTGTCTACTCTTTGATTGTCTCAACTCTCTTGTTTGTATTGTCGATGAACTAGATTTACTACTTTAGATTGATCACCTAAGTTAGTTGTGTCTTGTTCATATTGCTAGAGTTTGATACTTCTAGTTGAATTATCATACTTGTTGTGTAGCACAATCTATTTGCATGAACTAGTTGTGATTGTTATTAGAGAAGAAAGTTGAGTACATGTCGAGTATCCGACTAGTTGTCCATGATATTGCATGTATCTATCTATTCCTGAATGCATTGCTACTTTGTTATTGAACTTTGATAGTTTCGAGGTTATAATCGAGTAAGGGTTATTAGGACTAGTTGGACTAATAACTATTCAAGAACAGGAATTAGAACGATCACTTGAGAACTTGACATTGGGATAAAAAGGATTTTCAGATCAACTTGTTAATCTAATTGTGGATAATCGCTAAGTGGAACACTTCGCTTAATCTTTTTATAACCAAGTTGACATTCGATACTTCGTATCAAAACCACAAAAACCCCCCTTTGGTTACGTTTATTGGTTAGTCATTGTGATAACTTAAGAATTTGATAAACTGATTCTCTTGGGATTCGACCCTTACTTGCGTACTATATTACTTAGTTTGCATGTTAGGATTACTTGACTTGGCACATGACAAATTCGCCTCGTCAGCGTCTTACAGGGCTTAACGTCTAGTAGAGCTGGGAGACGCCTTCTTTCTTCAAGGAATACGTCTTCATTGCATCAGGAACGCGTTGATGATTACGTCACTCGGCTTTTTAATATCGTCGCAAAGCTTCGGTCATCATTCTTCTTCAATTATTTCCATGTGGCAGGTGAGGAATCGGAGGAGATTACTAAGAAGATCATGGCGATTCCGTTGGTAGAACGCACCTTTACCGGCCGTGACGGGAAGGGATATCGTCTCGCAACCCCTATTCCTTCTCGAGGTGAGCTTTCTTGGCGAATTATATGTTGCTTTTCTACCTCCTTTGTTTTTTCTTTATCTTCTAAACACACTTTTGTTTCAGGCGTCGCGTCTCGTACTCGTCAAGAATCTGCTCATGACTTGATTACCGCGAAGAGGAGATGTATTTCAGAGGAAAAATAGAGAGCTGCAAAGGAAGAGGCGGCTTCTACTCCGGCATGCGTAAAGGAGGAGACTCCACCAGTTACGGGGGTGCAAGTGTCTTTAGACGCGCCTCTAAACGTTGGGGTAGAGGAACTTCTCGCGGATCCTTCGAAGGAGAGTGATAAGTGAAAAATAAAGGATCCTGGTGAAGCTTCCGTTACGTTCGTTGAAGTAAGCGACTTTCCTGCGATAGTATCTCGTTCCGTAGCGCCTACGCGTAACTTCATCCCGGCGATGCAAGCTTTGACTTCTACTTCTTCTTGGAACCATTATCAGTCCATGCAAGCCGTTGATGTCTTGGGCGATTCTCTCGTAGCACAGTGGCAGGTGTGTGCTTTTTCTTATCTTTTCGTTTCTTCTTGTTGTTATGTCGTTTCTTATTCGTTGGGATCTTTTTAGGCCTTCCAAGCTTCGTTGTGTTCCTGGGAACGTCTTCATAAGCGTTATGAGTCCGAGGAAGCTTTGAAGGGTGAGGTGAGTGATCTTGGTAAGAAGATCAAAGATCTTAATAAGAAGATCGCTCGTCTTACGGCGGCTGAGAAGGATGCTCGTATGGAAACGTTGGAGACAACAAAACAGAGGGGTGTGCTAGCGCGACGCGTCAAGGTGTTGAATGGAAAGGTCGCGTCCCTTGAGGCTGACGCCGAGGAGAAAGCAAAGGTGTACGAGAAGAACTTGCGAGAGACTAGTACTTACTATTCGTGGCCATCTCGTATTGAGGTTATGGAGGAGTTTCGTGCGGGTCGTCATGTAGATTGGGACGTGGAACGCGAGCGTGGTGAATTTGCTGTTCTTTTATCCCGTTCCGCCCGAGGGGGTTTCTCTTCTACGCGTACCCTCAAGTTCGCCAGTCTTAGCGTCTAGTGACGCGGATGTAACTTTAGGTGGCGACGTCGTTTCCGCGGATAAAGATGTATCTCCTTCTTCTTAGTTTATCCAACTTTCATCTTTTTGCTTGTTGCATTTTTGCTTTTGTGGAACATTAGCTTTTCGCCACGTTCTTGTGTGGAGAATTCTTTTTGAATACGTATTGGATGTTTGTTGCTTCTTTCTTTGCGTAAGGCTTTTGTTTATCTTTAACCTTTGGTGGGACTACTATCCCCTTTTGGCGAATCTGACTTCGAATCTTTTATGGAGTCGGGTTCGCCAAACATTTCTTACTTGTGACGCGTAGGTCGATCTTTGACTTAGAGGTTTCGTTTTTTCTACCCCTGGTATCATTGTGGTCATCGCGGCTGCTTTTGTTATGTTGCCGGCTTACATGAAAGTTGGGTCCAACATTTCCTCCGAACCTAGAAGCGAGTGGCGGACATAGGTCAGCGTGTGATTTTATCAGCTTGTGACGTTACCCCTTACTTTTAAGGTGGGTCTGTTGCCTCACGCTAGCGTTAGGTCGACGTCGAACTCTTTTAATCGACGGGCGTATTCATCATGTGGCGTCCGATTTCTCAATTGTTAGGACTTACGATGCCGGTGGACGCATCCCTGCCGGTTTGGCGTTTTGCCCGTGGATTCATGACTCTCAAAGGGGCCGTGGAAGGCGCAAGTATGCGATCCTGGAGAGTGGTCGTGGCGATAGGTTTCCCTTCTTCGCTCAGAGGACCGTGCCGGTTTCGTGAGGTGTCGGGCTTCATTCCCCATGACCATTGCCACACGTCGCTAACAATCATGGGAAGCGTCGACTCGGAGTCAGCGGTTCGGCTAACGTTGCATACGCGTAGATGGTGCCTTAAACACGTATGCTAACGAAATTCGCCCCCGGCGCGGATTTTCGCCGCGGCCTTATTAAGCTTGATGTTACGTCATAGACACAGAGCAAGTACTTTGAAATGAAACAACTCGGCATGTATTGCATATCAGACAAGAAAGTGCATACTTATGTATTAATGAAGACTTCATGAATTCTGACGAACTAAGACGTCTACCCCTAGTCTTGACGACCCCTTTGTCGTTTCGACGCTAAAACATGCTTGGACATAATGAGAAATCTAAAATATGCATATGAACAAGTAAAAATCAAATCAACTATCACGTTCTCTAATGGTAATATTTCTTAAGATGTGTTGCGTTCCATGAACGCATCAATGGTACTCCTTCTGGTGTAACGAGTTCGTAGGCTCCTCGCCCTACGACTCGTGCTATTTGATATGGACCTTCCCAGGACGCGGCGAGCTTTCCGACGCTCGTATCCTCGGTATTTGGGAATACTTTTCTTAAGACCCAGTCTCCTACTTGGAAAGTTCTTGCTTTTACTCGTCGGTTATAGCTACGGGCAACGATTTGTTTCTGTGCTTCCATCCTCAACGTTGCGTTGTCTCTTATCTTGTCGATCGTATCTATCATGAACGTCATCATTGGTGTATTTCTTTCCTCAGGGAGAGATCGGTATCTTTCTTTTGGTACTTCCACCTCGATTGGTAGGACGGCTTCGCAACCGTATACGAGAGAGAATGGCGTTCTTCCCGTCGCTCTCTTAGGCGTCGTTCTATCGGCCCACACTATAGCTTGGAGTTGATCCGCCCAATTTCCCTTGCATTCTTCTATCCTATTTTTGAGATTGCTTACGATGACCTTGTTACTTGATTCTGCCTGCCCGTTCGCTTGTGGGTATCTCGGCGTCGAGTAGACTAGGCGTATCCCTTTGTCCTCGCAGAACGATACAATGTTCTTGCTAATGAATTGCGATCCGTTTCCGCATACAATGGTGTGAGGGATTCCGAATCTCATGATGATGTTTCTTTCGATGAAGGAGATGACATGGGAATCTTTGATGTTCTTGAACGCTTCGGCCTCTATCCACCTGGAAAAGTAATATGTGACGGCGAGCATTAGTGTCTTTGGCCCTAGGGTTAGGGGCATAGGTCCTACTATATTCATCCCCCATTGCATGAATGGCCAAGGAGACGTTATGGAGTGGAGCTTTTCTGCCGGCTGATGCGGGATCGGGGCGTGTCTTTGGCAAGCGTCACACCTCTTGACGTGATTCATCGTGTCTTGTCTCATCGTGGGCCAATAGTACCCCGCCGAGTGTGCTTTGGCCGCCAGGCTTCTTCCTCCTGAATGATTTCCATATTCTCCGTTGTGTAGCTCGCGTAGAATATCTTGGATCTTTTCCTCTGTCGGGCACGTTAAGAACACGCCGTTCGACGACCATTTTAGTAATTGGCCCTTGTCCACTATGAAGGTGGTCGCTTTTTGCTTCAATAGCCTTGCTTCAGACGCGTTACCCGGGAGGCGTCCATGCTGCAACCACTCGTAATAAGGCATCACCCAGGAATCTTGACTCCTTATTGTGAGTGTTTGCTTGGGAATTGCTTCTTTATTGATAGACGCGCTGCTGAGGTGGAGGAACGAGATCTTTTGATATTCCCTCGGGCCGATCGATGAACCTAGCTTTGCCAACGCGTCGGCTTGTGCGTTAGCGTCTCTGGGGATCTGTCTGATTTGGCAACTTTTGATCTTCTTGAACAGTCCCTTTACTACTTCGAGGTACAAGGTCATCTTCGAATCTTTAGTGGCGTATTCATCTCGAACTTGGTTAACTACCAACAACGAATCGCAATAGATATCAAGTTTCTGAACCTGTAGGTCGATGGTGACGCGTAGACCGGCGATCAAAGCTTCATACTCGGCTTCGTTGTTCGTCGCTTTGAAGTCACACCTTATGGCTTGGACAACCCTATCCCCTTGTGGTGATTTCAAGACGATGCCCTATCCTACCCCATTCTGGTTCATCGCTCCGTCCGTGTGTGATGAGGCTAAAGTCGTAGTGCCAAATCAAAATAAACTCTAAACACTAACTAGAGTATAGCAAGTAAGTAGAGGTCGAACTCAAGGGAATCAAAACACCAAATCAATGCAGTCAAGTGAAATATCAACTAGTAACAAGTAACCAAAGGGGGGGGGGGTTTGATTGCAAGAACACGCAAGTAACCAGTAACAAGCAGAGGAAGTTTGGGTGAGAATATGATGAGAAGGGGTTTCACCTAGCAAGTATCCACACAACAGTTAATCAAGTTGATCATAGATTTATCTCAAGTTCTATTCAATCCTAGGGAATGTTCCTATTCCAATCTTTAATATATCAGCAGACCAACCGGTCTTGATAATACTTACTATTCAACAATCAGGGAAACCTCTCAAGATTAGATGAAATAGCAGCAAAGGGCACAAGAATTATAAGGATGCATGCAATAACTTACAACCGTCAAGTATTAACATGCAATCAATTCTCTTTCATAAAAGCAATCAACTACCAGATCATGCAGATATGAGTGCTACAATGAGAAGGAATTTCACCGTATATTCCTAGTCTAGCAATAGAAAACTATCAATCAAACTAGGTGATCAAGCTAGCAAAACTAATAGAAATCAATAGATGAATAACAAGAAAATTAATACAAACCCATAGGAAAAGAACAAGAGTTTAGAAATCTCACAACTTAATAACTGAAGGTTTCAACCGCTAAGTAAAACAATGGAGATTAGTTCCTGCTCATGGTTGCAGAACTAAATTGTCTGATGGAAAAGATGATGAAAGATAGAAAGAACTAGGGTTCTTAAATAGAGACTAACCCTAAAAATATATGGTAAAAGATAAATATCCTAAAACTAATAAGGAAATAAAAGAAAGCAAATAAAACAAAATATAACGTAACCGAAGTCGGTTCCGTTCGCCTATCTCATATCACTTCATGCCTACGTGAATTAATTCACGTGAATAAGTGGGCCACTTTAGCCCATCTTGCCAGCCCATGCGTCAGCAGCTTCAAGTCACACACTCTTCTTACGGGCCGACCTTCTTCATCAATAATGGGCCAGCTGCTTGCTTCTATTCCATGGCCCAACTACGTGAAGTCCAGTCCAATCAACGTGGCCCAGCTCTCCTGTGAAGGTAAAATTCAACACAATACCCGCGATCGCGGATATTAATCCGTGGTCGCGGATCTATTAATTCTTCTCGGCTCCTCTCTGTTGCTCCACCGCGATCGCCTCTGATTCATGGCGATCGCCGTCAGTGATTTCTTTAAGTCTTCAATCTTCTTCGGTTCTGATCTACATTTCTTCACTTCTTAATAAATATCTCAGAACATAATAATGACTCGAAACACATTTGATAATACTCCTAAACTAATGTAATAATCCCTAGTTACGCTATAAAAAGTGCAGCGTATCAAATACCCCCATACTTAGACTTTTACTCGTCCCGAGTAATTTACAGAAAAGCTACCCATACAATAAAATACTCAAAGCCTCAGGAAGTACAAGAATATCTCCTAGTGATTACATAACCAATAAACTCCTCCAAAACACACAAAACACAACAACAATAATCAAGAACAATGTGATAAAATAAGCACATACCCAGAACTACACCTTATTCCTCCAAGTGGCCTACCCGAATCCTCCTATACGCCTCCTTCTTATGTCTCCATACGCCAAGATGATAATGGTCCTAAAACACTCAATTTTTCTAATAACACTCATCTTGCTTGGGCGCCCTTTCGGGTTTTAATCCCAACCACTCAATAATTGTTCCAGGCTCACAAAACCCACATTACTCAAGACTTATTTTTGCCCCAGCCTAATGCCGGTCAAGCCACCTTCTTATTTCATAGAACTTGCTATCCAAGGATTTTGTATGCCTTTTTTCAATTTTTGTGGCTTTTTCATACAATATATATTCAATAAGCTCATGCATATACAACCAACACCTAAATAAATACATGTGAATACATTCTCCTCCCCCATACTTAAACATTGCATTGTCCTCAATGAAATGGAAGACATAAAAACGAACCCAGGGAAAGAGACAGAAGACTCACATACAAGGTCGGATGACCTTCCTCCAATAAAACTCAAAGTGTGGTAGAATGAGAAACTAGATGAGCACTAAATGTAATCCAATAATGCATAGCTCATCTAAAGCAAAAGAAAGAATACCTCCAATGTAGAAGGTGACCCAAACAAATTAACTCCTTGCAAAGAACATGGTCACCGACAAGCTAAGCTCCAGCGAATGTAGATCTAAAATGATAGTACTAATGAAACCAAACTTGATGTAATACAACTCCTTACTTTCTTTTCTCTGATTTTTTTTTCTGCACTCTATTTTTTTTTAATCCGATATATTATTTTTTTCTCTCGGAAGGATTTTCGGATTTTTTTTTAGACGGAAGAGAAGACTTACAGCGAGATTGGCTACTGACTGTAGCTTACCCTAAGCTTCGGTGATTTCCTCCTGTCCATAGAAAAACTAAAAAGAAAACTAAACTGAACAAAAACAAATAAAAACAAATTCAAACCTCGTGTTGGCTCCCGAGTAGCGTCTTATTTTATGTCGTGGCTCGACATGAAACTCAAGAGATTTAACTAACGCCATTTGGCTTTGTGAAAACCGTCTCTTGTCTGAATTCTCTCTTGAACCACTCATGGAACGCCTTGAATCTCGTCCCTCTTACCTTGACCACCTTGTCTTTAGCAATGAAGGTGGTTTCATTCACTTTCTCCTCCTTGATCGTATCAGGCGGCTGTTTAAGCTCAATGTCAAGTGCATTCACACTAGACATCAATGGTATCTCGCCTGGTGAGGTCATTAATGGAGGGCGATTGCCCAAAGGATGTGAAGAGAGCTTACCTTTAGGCTCTGGCTTAGCCTGACACTCCTGCATGTTAGTAGATAAAACAACATCTACTTTTGGGGGCTCTAAGAGATTCTCTAAAACAGGTTGTAATTCATCCTTACAAGTAGGCTTAATCACATCAATAGCACATAGAGAATTCTTATCAATGGGATCCATGTCATAAATATTATACTCCACCTTATCCCCATCAAACTCCATAGAGAGAGTCCCACTATTAACATCAATTTTCGTTTGGGCAGTTTTCATGAAAGGTCTACCTAACAGTATAGGTGTGGCATTATTAGCATGCTCCATATCCAACACAAAGAAATCAGCAGGAAAAATCAGATCACCAACCATAACAAGAACATCTTCAACAACCCCTTTTGGGTATACAGTAGACCTATCAGCAAGTTGAATAACAATTCCTGTTTTATGCAAAGGTCCTAAGCCTATTGATTCATACAAAGAGTAAGGCAAAACATTGATTGATGCACCTAAATCTAGCATGGCTTTGTCAAATTTAGTTTCACCAATCACACATGGAATGCTAAATATGCCCGGATCACCACATTTCTTAGGCATGCGTTTTTGAAACACTGCAGAAACTTGTTCACTTATTTCAACTTTCTTCTTTCCTTTCAGTTTTTGATTTCTCTTGATAGTGCAAACTTCTTTCAAAAACTTAGCAAATCTAGGAATACTCTTAACAAGTTTGAGCAAAGGAATGTTTACCTCACACCTACTAAAGGTTTCGAAGATTTCTTTGTCGTCATCCAGTCTTCGAGTATCCTTCAATGCCTCAGGAAAGGGGGCTACAGTCTTCTGAGAGAACAGAAGGGGAAAATTTGGACGAACATAATCGTCAATGTACTCAGGGGTCTCCCGACGATCGCCATCAACAACTGGCGATCGCGGTCGCGGATAATTTTGCATCTCAGCTTCTGGAATGGCATGGCGATCGCGGTCGCGATGCAGACCCTGTTTTGCTCTCTGTAATCTCATGGCGATCACCACTGCCATCTGGCGATCGCGGTTTTGGCACAGAACAGTCATTTAAAGTTTTTCCGCTCCTCAAGAACATTGCACTGATGTTCTCTCTCGGGTTTCTTACCGGTTCCCTGGCCTCTAATTTACTCACAGCTTGAGCAATCTGTCCAAACTGATTTTCAAGATTTTGGATGCTTGATTCCGTCTTAGCGTTTTGTTGCATCACATTCTGAGCTAAGGACTTGATCATATCTTCAACAGTCATAGAATTCTGAGGTCTAGGTTGCTGATAATTAATATTAGAAGAGTCATACCTTCGCCTTGGTTTCCATCCACCAACAGCGTTTACCTCAGCATTGGGATCATGAAGGGAAGCATTTTTCAGCATCAAAGCCTTTACCATCTCTTTCAACTCATTCATGTCAGTCTGTAATTGATCTGAATTAATTGCTTTGACCGAGTGGGATCCCTGTCTACTTCTAAACTGCCTTGAACTTTCTGCCAACTCTTCAAACATTTCAGTGGCCTGAGGTATAGTTAGTTTCAGAAAATTACCTCCACAAGATGCGTTTACCATTCGACGATCCTCATCAATCAGCCCACTGAATAAGTACATAAGAAGATCATGGTCAGTATAACTATGGAATGGGCAACTTGAGCAAAGCTTCTTGAATCTCTCATAATACTCATAGAGACTCTCAGTTGAGTGTTGTTGAATGGTTGTGATTTCCTTCTTCAAACTGCTCAGTTTTGTGGCTGGAAAATATTTCTCCAAGATGACTTTTTTCATCTTAGCCCATGTATCAATACTCCCTGGAGCTTGATAATAGAGTCAATCATTTGCAGCGTCTTTCAGAGTAAATCCGAAAGCTCTCAGCATAACCTGCTCCTCAGTAACACCTCTTGGCTTCATACTAGAACATATGGCATGGAATTGAGCCAAGTGTTTGTTGGGATCTTCTCCTGCTAAGCCATGGAAGTGTGGTAGCTCATGAATTAAACCAGCTTTTAATTCAAAATTCACACCTTCTTCAATCTCAGGAAACCAAACTACTAAAGGTTGTTGGTTTAAGTCTAGGTCAGTGAGTTGCCTCATAGTAGGCAATGGCAGTCCATGTCGATCACCCATCTCGTTATCTTGGTTCAGAGCTGCTCTTTGGTTCTGAAGGAACGTCCTTTCAATCTCTGGGTCAAAGGCAACAAGAGATGAATCAGTAGCACGGGTCTGAACCATAAAGGTTCACACCAAACAGTTGATAATTTCACAATTAACACAGAATCAGAAAAATTTCAATTCCCCGGCAACGGCGGCAAATTTGATGAGGCTAAAGTCGTAGTGCCAAATCAAAATAAACTCTAAACACTAACTAGAGTATAGCAAGTAAGTATAGGTCGAACCCAAGGGAATCAAAACACCAAATCAATGCAGTCAAGTGAAATATCAACTAGTAACAAGTAACCAAAGGGGGGGTTTTGATTGCAAGAACACACAAGTAACCAGTAACAAGCAGAGGAAGTTTGGGTGAGAATATGATGAGAAGGGGTTTCACCTAGCAAGTATCCACACAACAGTCAATCAAGTTGATCATAGATTTATCTCAAGTTCTATTCAATCCTAGGGAATGTTCCTATTCCAATCTTTAATATATCAGCAGGCCAACCGGTCCTGATAATACTTACTATTCAACAATCAGGGAAACCTCTCAAGATTAGATGAAATAGCAGTAAAGGGCATAGGAATTATAAGGATGCATGCAATAACTTACAACCGTCAAGTATTAACATGCAATCAATTCTCTTGCATAAAAGCAATCAACTACCAGATCATGCAGATAGGAGTGCTACAATGACAAGGAATTCCACCGTATATTCCTAGTCTAGCAATAGAAAACTATCAATCAAACTAGGTGATCAAGCTAGCAAAACTAATAGAAATCAATAGATGAAGAACAAGAGAATTAATACAAACCCATAGGAAAAGAACAAGAGTTTAGAAATCTCACAACTTAATAACTGAAGGTTTCAACCGCTAAGTAAAACAATGGAGATTAGTTCCTGCTCATGGTTGCAGAACTAAATTGTCTGATGGAAAAGATGATGAAAGATAGAAAGAACTAGAGTTCTTAAATAGAGACTAACCCTAAAAATATATGGTAAAAGATAAATATCCTAAAACTAATAAGGAAATAAAAGAAAGCAAATAAAATAAAATATAACTTAACCGAAGTCGGTTCCGTTCGCCTATCTCATATCACTTCATGCCTACGTGAATTAATTCACGTGAATAAGTGGGCCACTTTAGCCCATCTTGCCAGCCCATGCATCAGCAGCTTCAAGTCACACACTCTTCTTACGGGCCGACCTTCTTCATCAATAATGGGCCAGCTGCTTGCTTCTATTCCATGGCCCAACTACGTGAAGTCCAGTCCAATCAACGTGGCCCAGCTCTCATGTGAAGGTAAAATTCAACACAATACTCGCGATCGCGGATATTAATCCGCGGTCGCGGATCTATTAAATCTTCTCGGCTCCTCTTTGTTGCTCCACCGCGATCGCCGTCGGTGATTTCTTTAAGTCTTCAATCTTTTTCGGTTCTGATCTCCATTTCTTCACTTCTTAATAAATATCCCAGAACATAATAATGACTCAAAACACATATGATAATACTCCTAAACTAATGTAATAATCCCTAGTTACGCTATACAAAGTGCAGCGTATCAGTGTGCAAGGTCCACTTTGCGAATTCTACCTTGTTTACCTGTGAGACTGCTTCTTGCTCTAGGGTTGGACTGAAATCTGCCACGAAATCTGCTAACGCTTGGGATTTGATTGCTTTTCTTCCTTCGTAGATGATGTCGTAGCCGCCGAGATGAACCGTCCACTTCGTCATTCTCCCGGATAGCTGTGGCTTCTTCACTATGTTCTTCAAAGGCGACATGGTTCTTACTATGACGGTATGGGATTCGAAGCAGGGCTTCAACTTCACCGACACCATTACTAATGCCAAGGTCATCTTTTCCATGGCGGAGTACCTCGTTTCTACTGACGACAATGCTTTAGTTATGTAGTAGACGGGCTGTTGCTCCTCCCCTTCTTCTCTTACGAGGACGACACTGATAGCAATCTCGGAGACTACTAGGTATATGAACAAAGGTTCTCCTTCTTTAGGGTTTGGTAGGAGTAAGGGATTCGTGAGGTAACTTTTAAACTCTGTGAAGGCTTCTTCATGGCGTTCCGTCCAAGAGAAAGATTCATTCTTCCGGAGAGTGTCATAGAAGAGTCGATTTTTGTCAGAGGCTTTGGAGATGAACCTGTTTAACGCGGCGACTCTTCCTGTCAACTTCTGGATGTCTTTTACCCAGCGCGGAGATTCGAGATCAAGTATGGCTTTAATTTGTTCGGGACTAGCTTATATTCCTCTCTGGGTTACTACGCATCCGAGGAACTTCCCGGAAGAGACCCCGAAGGAGCACTTGGTAGGGTTGAGCTTCATGCTATATTCTTCTAGGATCTCAAACGCCTCTTTCAGATGTGCTACATGATCTTTTTCTTGTTTAGACTTCATGAGCATGTCGTGTATGTAAACTTCCATTGTGTCCCCTATTTGCTCCTCGAACATTTTATTCACCAGTCGTTGATACGTAGCTCCAACATTCTTGAGGCCAAAAGGCATGACCTTGTAGCAATATATCCCCTGGTTCGTCACGAACGCGGTCATTTCTTGATCGGCGGGGTTCATCTGTATTTGGTGATATCCGCTGAACGCGTCCATGAACGTTAGTATCTCATGCCCTGCCGTTGCGTCTACCATGGCGTCGATGTGAGGGAGTGGGAAGGAATCTTTAGGACAAGCTTTGTTAAGATCTGTGAAATCGATGCATACTCTCCACTTCTCGTTCTTCTTTTGGACGACTACGACGTTGGCGAGCCAGTCGGGGTACTTTGCTTCTCGTATCTTACCTGTCTCGAGGAGATTCTTAACTTCTTCGTCTACGACTTTATTGCGTTCGGGAGCGAATTTTCTCCTCTTCTGCTTGACTGGAGTGAACTTCAGATCAATGTTTAGCTTGTGGAGCATCACGTCTGGAGATATCCCTGTCATGTCTTCGTGGCTCCATGCAAAGCATTTGGCTTTTGACTTCAAGAACGCTATTAGTTCTTCTCTAACTTCTGCTGGGACGTCGGTCCCTATCTTTACGACTCTTTCTGGTTTGGAATCGTCGATGACCACGTCTTCTAATTCAGGACACTTTCGCTTGACATACTTAGTAGGCGTCTTGACTTGAAATTCTTTTACTTCGTCTTTTTTTATTTCCGGCGTCGTGGTCCCCTTCATCCCGATTTTGTAACACTCTTTGGCCGTATAGGGTTCGCCTTTCACTTTGCGTATTCCCCAAGGCATTGGGAACTTCAGGGATTGGTGATACGTAGATGGAACTGCTCGCATATCATGGATCCAGGGTCTTCCGAGAATGGTGTTGTAAGGCGACTCCGCCCCCATCACGGTGAATCTGGTCGGGAGATTGACGCCTTGGACCACCGTCTCGAGGGTGATTTCCCTTAACATCTCGTAGACTTCTCCGCTGAAGCCTTTTAAACGGATACGCTCCCCGACGACATCGTCGACTGAGAGTCCGAGTTCAAGAACAGCGGAGAGAGTGATTATGTTGGTAGAACTTCCGTTATCTACCAGGATTCTTTTCACGTTGCAATTCCGAATCACCACGGAGATCACCAGTCTATCGTGATGCTTGATTCCTTCGTCTGGACGTTCAAACATGATAGGCAGATCATGATAGTTCTTGCGAGCCTTTTAGCGTCGGAAGTTGCGTAGGATGGCGGACCTCCTAACACGGTGAAGGCTTCGTTTCAGAGATTTTTGATCGATCCAGAATCTTTCATGGCTTATGCGGGCGAGGTTGTTCCCTTCGTATGCAGAGACAACACCTTTTTGATCTTGCCCCACAGTGGGCACCAATTGTTTGTAGCGAAATTACCTACGAGAAGATAACTAAGCAATTGTAGGGCAAAGATCAAAGAATATGGTATAATCTCAACACTCAAGAACGACTTAGAACGAGAGAAGAATTTAGGGTTTGAAGCTTGAACTTGGTATTACTCGTAATGGTGGCTGGATACTTACAAAGCAGGCGTTAGCCTTTATTTATAGGCTAACCCTAATAATATTTTTAAGGAAATGAGATCTTATCTCTTCCTTTTATCTAAATAACGATATAAAAAACAAGGTAAAAGATATTCTTTACCGTATCTTTTACCAATTACAATAACATAATAAGGAATAAGATAAAATATGCTCGGCCGACCTAATCTTCAAGATAAACGAGACCTTTGCCATGTCTCGTCACGTCGACGACATCCTTCACTCCTCTCGTCGCGTCGGGGCGGTTCTTCTACGCGTAGCTTACCACGCGTTCCATACTCGTCGTATTTTTAGGCACAAACAGTAGGTCTGAGTTATTTTAATTGAGAATCAAAACTTTTTTGAGGTTAGATTCTAAATTTACATGTTCCTGAATATTCATAGTAGAAATTATGAATTAGCATGTTCACACCATATTTTAGGGTTTCTTTGTTCAAATCAAATTTAGTTTGTTCACCGACAAAACTTCGGTGATATTCGTAAGAACTGTTTTAGTAATGTGTAGATATTCTTTCGTAGGCGAAGATATTCGTTAGTGTTTTACTGGTTTTTACAAGGTCGGATGAATAACATATATGATATATTGAATAACTTCAGTTTGTGATGATCAACTTATTATGGCCGGTCAATACGATATTCGTGCATTATTCCTGAGTATTCATGGTGTTGTTGTCCATTATTTTCTTGAATATATTCGGTCATAGTAGGTCTGAGTTACTTTAATTGAGAATCGAAACTATTTTGAGGTTAGATTCTGAATTAGCATATTCCTGAATATTCATAGTAGAAATTGTGAATTAGCATGTTCACACCATATTTTAGGGTTTCTTCGTTCAAATTAAATTTAGTGTGTTCACTGTCGAAACTTCGGTGATATTCGTAAGAACTGTTTTAGTAATACGTAGATATTCATTCATAGGCGAAGATATTTGTTAGGGTTATACTGTTTTTTACAAGGTCGGATGAATAACATATATGATAAATTGAATAACTTAAGTTTGTCATGATCAACTTATTATGGCCAGTCAATACGATATTCGTGCATTATTCCTGAGTATTCATGGTGCTGTTGTTCATTATTTTCTTGAATATATTCGGTCATAGTAGGTCTGAGTTACTTTAATTGAGAATCAAAACTATTTTGAGGTTAGATTCTGAATTAGCATATTCCTGAATATTCATAGTAGAAATTATGAATTAGCATGTCCACACCATATTTTAGGGTTTCTTCGTTCAAATTAAATTTAGTTTGTTCACCGTCGAAACTTCGGTGATTTTCGTAAGAACTGTTTTAGTAATGCGTAGATAATTCATTCATATGCGTAGATATTCGTTAGGGTTTTACTATTTTTTACAAGGTCGATGAATAACATATATAATATATTTAATAGTTTCAGTTTGTGATGAATAACAAGGACGAAGACGAAGATGATGAAGCTTCGATTTTATCTGGACGAAGATGCAAGGAGGAAGACGAAGAAGCTCATCTGCTACAGGATGTGGGGAAATTTGAAGAAAGAGAAAAGGAAAGAAGAAAGATACAGGATTTTGAAAAAGAAGAATCTCACAAAATCTAAATAGGTGAGATTTAGTAAAACACATCCATCCTAAAATAATACACCTCTTTTTAATTTAATCCTAACCATTAATTCTAGACAAATCTAATAGTGGAGAATAATACTCTTGCTTCACCCTAGAAGACCGTTTCATTAGATCTTATATCCAATGCTCGATTATCTAATGTACAAAGCATTATAGCTTGATTATTTTGAATATTAGGTGTTGGACTAATTTCGGCCCACTATCTATTAAGAAGCCCAAGTTCAGTAATCGGTTTCGGATAAAGAATCAGACCGTTGGAGCCTGGCATGGACGACGTGGACGAGGTGGTGGTTAAGGGACAACCGAGATTTACTGGATATCTCTAACAAGGGATCAACGACAAAATTAGGGTTTTTATGATACATATATATATATATATATAGGATAAGCATCTTATTTGTAAAGATACATTGTAATCAACTTCCAGAGTTCTCTGTAATCGTCTTCAAGCAAAAATCCCTGACTTTGTATTGAAGATCCAGATTATAAATCAAGTGCTCGCACCCTTTCGATCATTATCATCGTTCGATTCGTTACGCCCATCTAGCTAAGCCTATCTTTCATTCACTGTCTCGTTTCTTTTTGATTTCTTTGTCTAGGTCGTCGTAGTATTTTGTTCTGTTTCGTCTGATTAACCTCATCTTAAGGCAGTTTGGTCCATAGAGATTATTTGCCCAAAACAATTTGGCGCCCACCGTGGAGGCAATCAGTCGATTTCAGGTTTATACTAAGTCATCCAGGAAGCAATCAAGATGGTGAACAAGACATCCGAGGTTCACGACCAAGGTTTGGTCAGGATGGATCCCCCTCTCGATAACACCGAGACTATGGAAACATTAGCCCAAACTGACGACGACCTCACGAAAAAACCCAGCAACGGTCTCACTTCCGATGAGATCACTCGATCAAGCAAAGAAGAGATGCAGCTGATGTCCCAATCCATGGAAGCGCTTCGTCAAGAGATATATGCTCGATCAGCGTCAACGTTGTGAAACCTTATCTGCATCTAACAACCAACTAATGACTGAAAACTTATCTCGTATAGCGCAGGTGCAATCAGCGGACTCCAATGTGGCCAGAGCCAGAAGGGTCCCAAACGTCACCAACGTCCAGACCAGGCTCAACATGGAAGACGTCAAAATGACCCCTGCGACTAACCCTAGAGTGTCTACCGGTAACCCTGAACTCAATAATGATGTTCCTATTGTGACTAACCCGGTTACTTTTGTTGTTTCCACCGGTCCAACTGTAGACCGAGTGACTGAGATGCAGGTCACCCGAGGCAATAACATCCAGATGCTTATCGATTAGGCCCTCAACAAGCGCCTCAGAGCCTTCGACGAACGTATCGCAAGAATTTCCGGTGTCCCTCGTCCTATCGAGAGAAAAGCTTTGGACGAATTCGAAGGTTCGCCATTCGTCGTAGACATAGCTCGGGCCGAGATCCCCAAGAAGTTTGAGTTGCCTAATATGGCAAGCGATGAAGGTACAAGCGACCCAGACGACCATGTCGTGCTCTACAAACAGAAACTCATGACTATCTCGGTTACCCGTGGGAGCCAAGAGGCAGTCATGTGCAAAAGTTTTGGGACGTTGTTGTCTGGGTCCGCTCTCACATGGTTCATGCATCTTCCGCGTGGATCCATTTCTTCTTTCGCTGACTTAGTTGACTCATTTAAGAATCAATTCGCTAGTAGTCATAAACTGGAGAAACAATCCAGCGACCTATATCATATCAGAAAACTAATGAACCACTTCGTGATTATCTCAACAGGTACAATAAGAAGAATGTGTCGATCCCACATTGCGACATCCTAATCTCTATCGAAGCTTTCCGATGGGGGTTGATTAAAGGCAGTGAGCTTTACCGTGAGATGACTAAATATCCTTATTAGAGCTTTGAAGACGTCCAAGCAAAGGATATGGCCCAGGTCAGGTTAGAAGAGGACGAAGCACCCTACGGAATTTCACATCGGGTCGACCATCGTCCTCGTGACGACCATCGTCCTCGTGACGACCATCGTAGGGACCATCAATGTCATCGTTATTCTCGGGGCAGGAGAGACAGGGACAAAGCCGGTCCGAGTCGCGACAGAGGAAGCGAATGTAAGGATACAACCAGATGGTGACAGGAGAGACAGGGACAAGACTTTCGACAAATTCGGAAAGGACATAAGATGGCCACACAAGAGCGACAAGCCCGAGTCCAAAAAAGATACGACCAAATGGTGTGACTTTCACGCCGACCATGGTCATTACACGAACGAGTGTGTAGCCCTCCGAAAGGAAGTAGCTCGATTGTTGGCTCAAGGTTTTCTTAGAGATTTCATATCCGAGAGGGAGAAAGCTACTCTCGATCGTCGTGACAAAGGGCCAGACAATCGTCCACCCTCCCAAGTTCCTGCCAAGGTTATTAATTGTATTTCTGGAGGGTCGAAGTTGTGTGGGGTATCATATTCCGCGGCAAAAAGACAAGCTAAAAGCAGTATCCTTGACATACCCCCACCGTCAGAGTCTAGGGTTAAAAGGGCGGGCGACTTACCCTCTATCACCTTCGACGACGCTGACCCGTGCGAGGTTGAACATCATGAAGGATTAGTCATATCGTTATATATTGGTAAGTGTCTTATTCGCAGAATATTGGTTGACACAGGTAGTTCAAGTAACGTGATCACACTTGCCACGTTGACTGAGATGGGATTGGGGGAGAACGATGTCATTCCTAATCGTATTCCTCTGATTTGATTCAGCAGCGAGGTAAAGTACACGGTCGGGGGTATTATCCTCGCCGTCTACGCGGGAGGCATGAACTAGCAAGTAAGATTTAACGTTGTGGATTGCAAGTCGCCCTATAACTGTATTATTAGGAGACCCTGGATCCACACGATGAATGCAATTCGGTCGACCTACAAATGGTGTCCATGAAGCTTGCAGTCGAGGAGAGATCGACATAGCAATCAAAGGATGAAGAGAGGTCGAGGCGGTACGTTGAGCCACAAACAGAAAAGTTGGACGAGATCGCACTAGATCCCTCTTCACCCGGTCGAACTGTCCGCATCGGGTCTGGCCTAGACGATGAGACACGTACGACCTTGCTACTATTTTTGTGATCGAATTCCGACTGCTTCGCATGGTCCCATGAGGACATGGTAGGTATATCACCCAATTTTATGACTCACAAGCTTAATGTCGATTCTATTTTTTTCCCTGTCAAACAGAAATGCAAGAAATTTGCCACGAAGCGCAACAAAGTGATCGACGAGGAGGTTACAAAGCTCCTCGAGACCGGGAAGATCAGGGAAGTCAAATACCCCGAATGGCTCGCGAATGTCGTGGTCATGGAAAAGAAGAACGTCAAGTGGCACGTCTGCGTCGATTTCAAGGACCTCAACAAGGCCTATCCTAAGGATTCGTTCCCACTCCCGCACATTGACGCAATGATTGATGCAACAATGGGGCATGAGATGCTCACATTCGTGGATGCCTTCAGCGGATATCACCCAATCCAGATGGACCCAGATGACCAGGAGAAAATAACGTTCGTGACCCGCCAAGGGATGTACTGTTACAAAGTCATGCCTTTTGGCCTCAAGAACGCTGGGGCAACCTACCAACGTCTAGTCAATAAAATGCTCAAAGATCAAATCAGGGACACGATGGAAGTGTACATTGACGACATGTTGGTCAAGTCCAAACAAAAGAAGGATCACATCGAGCACCTACAAGAGGCATTCGAGGTACTTAAAAGATACAATATGAAATTAAATCCTACTAAGTGCTCTTTTGGGGTGTCTTCATGAAAATTTCTAGAATACGTGGTGAATTAGAGAGGGATTGAAGCCAATCCTGAACAAATCAAGGCGATCATGAATCTAAGATCCCCCAGATTCGTCAAAGATGTTCAAAAGTTGACAGGACAGATAGCCTCTCTCAACAGATTCATATCAAAGTCGCCAGACAAATGCAAACCCTTCAACGACGCCCTGAAAAATAGAAAATTCTTCCAGTGGAGCGGAGAGCACGAGTTGGCGTTCCAAGAGCTCAAAACTTACCTGTCAAATCCCCTGCTGCTGGAAAAACCAAAGACTGAAGAAGCATTACCCCTATACTTATCAGTGTCGGAGTCTTGAGTGAGTGCAGTTGATACGCTACACTTTGTATGGCGTAACTAGGGGTTATTACATTATTTTAGGAGTGTTATCACAAGTATTTGGAGCTATTGTTATATTCTGAGTTGTTTATGAAGAAGTGAAGAAATGAAGACCAGAACCGAAGAAGAAGAGGATCAAAGATTGAAGACATGAAGACGAAGACATTCTGCGGAGCAGCGGCGATCGCCACCATCACTATGGCGATCACCATTCTACAACAGGAGCATTTCAGGAGTTCGAGAGAGCATGGCGATCGCCATGACTCTATGGCGATCGCCATGACTCTATGGCGATCGCCATGACTCTATGGCGATCGCCATGACTCTATGGCGATCGCCATGACTCTATGGCGATCGCCATGACTCTATGGCGATCGCCATGACTCTATGGCGATCGCCATGACTCTATGGCGATCGCCATGACTCTATGGCGATCGCCATGACTCTATGGCGATCGCCATGACTCTATGGCGATCGCCATGACTCTATGGCGATCGCCATGACTCTATGGCGATCGCCATGACTCTATGGCGATCGCCATGACTCTATGGCGATCGCCATGACTCTATGGCGATCGCCATGACTCTATGGCGATCGCCATGACTCTATGGCGATCGCCATGACTCTATGGCGATCGCCATGACTCTATGGCGATCGCCATGACTCTATGGCGATCGCCATGGGACGACAGAGACGAGGCAAAGTTTTACATGAAGACCGCGATCGCCAGGCTTCCATGGTGATCGCCACAACAAGGCCGAAGATATTCCGGACTTTCCTTATTTTCCTTATTTTATTTTCTTTCTTTTACCTTATTTTATTATTTCATTTAGGATCTTTCTTTTACCATATATTTTGGGGTTAGTTCTCTATTTAAGGACCCTAGTTTCTTTCTTTCTATCACCATCTTTTCTATCATCTTTTCCATCAGACAATTTAGTTCTGCAACCATGAGCAGGAACTAATCTCCATTGTTTTACTTAGCGGTTGAAACCTTCAGTTATTAAGTTGTGAGATTTCTAAACTCTTGTTCTTTTCCTATGGGTTTGTATTAATTCTCTTGTTCTTCATCTATTGATTTCTATTGGTTTTGCTAGCTTGATCACCTAGTTTGATTGATAGTTTTCTATTGCTAGACTAGGAATATACGGTGGAATTCCTTGTCATTGTAGCATTCATATCTACATGATCTGGTAGTTGATTGCTTTTATGAAAGAGAATTGATTGCATGTTAATACTTGACGGTTGTAAGTTATTGCATGCATCCTTATGATTCCTGTGCTCTTTGCTGCTATTTCATCTAATCTTGAGAGGTTTCCCTGATTGTTAAATAGTAAGTATTATCAGGACCGGTTGGCCTGCTAATATATTAAAGATTGGAATAGGAACATTCCCTAGGATTGAATAGAACTTGAGATAAATCTATGATCAACTTGATTGACTGTTGTGTGGATACTTGCTAGGTGAAACCCCTTCTCATCATATTCTCACCCAAACTTCCTCTGCTTGTTACTGGTTACTTGTGTGTTCTTGCAATCAAACCCCCTCCCTTTGGTTACTTGTTAGGAGTTGATATTTCACTTGACTGCATTGATTTGGTGCTTTGATTCCCTTGGGTTCGACCTCTACTTACTTGCTATACTCTAGTTAGTGTTTAGAGTTTATTTTGATTTGGCACTACGACCGCTAATCAATCCGCGATCGCGGACTTAATAAAATCCACTCGGCTCCTCTCTGTTGCTCCACCGCGATCGCCGCTTATCCATGGCGATCGCCGTCGGTGATTTCTTCAAGTCTTCAACTCTTATTCGGTTATGATCTCCATTTCTTCACTTCTTAATAAATATCACAGAACATAATAATGACTCGAAACACATATGATAATACTCCTAAACCAATATAATAACCCCTAGTTACGCTATACAAAGTGCAGCGTATCACTGACCCTTACTGTTCTCCTCCATGATCTCAATCCACGACTTGGCACCAAAGTACAGTCCGACGTCCACAGCCTTTGAAGCACAATTTTTCCTTTCCTCCTCCAGCAGGCTCTCGATATCATTGATGCACTCTCCCTGTGTCTTAGTCTCGCAACGCAACAACGACAAAGTGTCCTCCGCCTTCTTCAACAGCCGGTTCATGTCCTTGACTCTACACTCGGCAGTGTCAGCCCGATAGTTTAGGTTATCAATCAGCTTCGCTACTTTGCTCTGACCCGCTCGGAGATGTTGAACCGCCTGCGAAAGACAAACACAGATGAGACACGATATTTATAGGCCCTTACTATTTAACGCCCACCCTTTTTGCTATTTACCGCCCAGGTCATCCGTGCGTCACGCATGGATTAAATCCGTGCGTGACGCATGGTTTTAATCCACACGCCACGCACAGAACAAAACCATGCGTGACGCATGGACACAAACCATGCGTCACGCATGGATTTTTTTCCTATAAAAGCCCAAAAACATCAAACCCTACCATTTTGTTATCTTCCCCAACATACCTCACGGCGGCTGAAGCTCTATCACGCACGGATTTACCCCATTTTCAACAATTTTCATCATCTTTCTACATATAAGGTATGTAAACATTAAGATTTCATTGTTATGGTATGGTATTGATGTATATATGAGGTTTTCATGTTGTTTTGATGATATTTACTTCAAAATCCAATGTGTATGTTAATTAGTTGATTAGAAATGATTAAACTTGTAATATATGAATGGATTGTGTACTTTGTTGATAATTTATTGACAAATTTGATATTTTCATGTGTATATAGTTTATTAGGGTTTTGATATTGAATTAGGGTTTTGTGAATTAGGGTTATGAATTAGGTTGTTGAAATTTGGTATGGTTTTAATGAAATTATTAAAAAACTGTTAGAATTTTGGAAAAAGTGTTGAGATTAGGGTTTGAAAGCCATGGAAAAACTGCAGAACACAAATTCTGGAATGTGCAATTCCATGCGTCACGCATGGCTTGAAACCATGCGTCACGCATGGATGGAAGCCATGCGTGACGCATGGAATTGCACATTCCAGAATTTGTGTTCTGCAGTTTCAGATTGTATTTGATGATATGCTGATTGAGTTTTTGATGATATGCTGATTAAATTCAGTAAACTGATTAATTTTGTGGAATTGCACATTTTATGATGTAGATATGGATGGTGGTCGTCGACCTGGACGGGATACTCGTCAAAGAAACAGAGATCTGAAGAAAAAAGATCCCATAGTTCCAAAACAAAGGAAGAAGAAGAATAGACAAGAATCGCCTCCTCGTCGTTTAGAGTTTTCTGATGAGATACAACAACAGCAGCAACAACAACAACAACAACAACAACAACAACAACAACAACAACAACAACAACAACAACAACAACAACAACAACAACAACAACAACAACAACAACAACAACAACAACAACAACAACAACAACAACAACAGCTAGCTTTGTCTGCTGCAGGTTTCGATCCCCAGGGTTCCCCTCATTACTTTCCTAGCACCCCCATTCTGATCCCACATCAAACTATGTTTCCACAACAAACACAGTTTTCAGGCTATCCGGGCTATCCACAACATGACCAATCATTTGTGGAGATGATGAGGCAAGCTACTGGTTCTCATCACTTTCAGAACCCTCAGACGGGTGATGACCAGTACGCATTGGTTGCTTGTAGCAGTGCAGGGCCATCAGCTGGGGGTGCCAATGGTGATTCTGATTCTGATTATGAGCAGGAGCAGGAGCATGAGGAACAGGGTCAGGAAGAGGATCGGACCTATGAGAATGTTCATGAAGAACATGAAGAAGCGGAAGAGCAAGAGGAGCAGGAGGAACAACCCAGAAGACGATGACGACGACAACCTCCGGTCAAAAACATATACGTCCCTCAGTTAGAGGGGGGTACTCCTGGAGGTCCACAAATTCCGGAGCTGCTCATAAGCTTTGAAGCTCATACAGCCTTTTTTGTGCAAAAAGGAAAGGTATGTAATTAGAATTTGGTTGATAGATTCAATACTTATCATAACTAATTTGGTTTATAGAATTTGTGATAATAAATTTGTTAATGTATGAATTGATTTGATTAACCAAATGGATTATGTGTTGAAATATTTGTAGTTTTGTTGAAAATTTGGTTAAGGTGTGCTGTACAGAATGCAGTCTGCATTCTGCATTCTGTGTAATGCAAATCCATGCGTGACGCATGGTTCATGTCCATGCGTCACGCATGGTTCATGTCCATGCGTGACGCATGGATTTGCATTACACAGAATGCAGAAACTGCTTTCTGCATTCTGTACATTGCACCTTAACCAAATTTATGCAGTTTCTGTATTCTGCAGTTTCTGGAAAAAATTTATGCGTTATTAAAATTATTTGTGTTACGTAATCAATTTACAGGATAGAGGCGTACTCCCTTACCAGACAGGACAATCCCAGCTGAAAGATTGGGAACTTAATTCTGACTTGTCATGGGGTAATCACGCAATTGCAACGGAGCTGACTCATCTCAGGGTATTGATGTACGATGTGATTGATTATCCGCTCATCTGCGCCTTTATAGAAAGGTGGCATCCTGAAACAAATAGCTTCCACATGCCATTTGGTGAGATGACAGTGACGTTGCTCGACATCAAGAAGCTGATGTTGCTTCCTATTCACGGGAAAGCTATGGTGACCGACCCCACCGCTTCAGTCGGGAGAACTACGAACAAGAACTTTTTTGGTGAAAAGGGACGGCAAAATTTTCATCTTCAAAATGAACAGCTCGATAGTTATTGGATTAGCGCGAAAAAGTTTAAGGCGCACATTGAGGGCCTAAATGATCCCGTAGTTCATGGAATGGGATATATATTCCACTTGCTGGCTTCCACAATCTTCACTGACAAGTCACAACATAAGCTCCCGATGAGATTTGGTGCATTTCTAGGGAGTGTTGAAGAGGCAAGAAGTATTTCTTGGGGATCTGCGGCGCTAGCATATTTCTATCGCCAAATGGGCATCGCTACACGCCAAAATTGTGGTTTGATCTCATTTTGTTTCACTCTCCTTCAAGTAAGTTTTTAATTATTTAGGAACTACATTTTTTAGCAATCATAACTTATTTCTATGGTTTTAATGCTAACTATATTTTTTAAATGGTAGGGTTGGATATACACATACTTCCCATCCTTAGCAGCTGGTGTTCGGCGTAATCCTGGTTGGTCAGTTGATCATCCTTATGCGTTTCGGTTTCTACCAGAGGAAGCGTTGCCGAACTACGACCCTGAAGCACGAAACTACAGAGCTGAACTAGATGCAATGAGGGCGGATCAGGTATTTTTGTTGCATTTTGTTTACATTTTTAAGCCTCAGTTTTTTTTGCAATTCCATGCGTCACGCATGGATCTGTGTCATGCGTCACGCAAGAATCAGATCCATGCGTCACGCATGGAATTGCAAAAAAAACTGAGGACTTTTTTTCATCATCTTTGCTTGGACCTTTAATGAAATTACTGTTTGAGTAATGGAAGACGTTGATATCGTTTTTAGGTTAATTGGAACCCGTATGGTGAAATCGACTTCAATGATCCTGCCTATGCTCCTGCTCTTTTTTTCGGGGTGCTGAGCTGCATGGACATAACCGAGCCCCACCATCCCGATAGGTCGCCTAGGCAGTTTGGTAGGGTGCAGATGATTCCCAGGCCTCCAATTTCACCCCTTAGAGCCCATAGGCTCATCAGCCCTAGGTCATATGTGGTGAATTATGATAGAATGGCGTGGAGTTGGGAGGGGATGGATATCCACAGGGCGACCCTGGAGCAGATGGGACCACCTGCGCTGACAGGTTTTGAAGAAGCTCCGAAGTATCTTATGTGGTACATCCCCCGCACTCATCGATTTCTGATACCCGGCAGACACGCTAGCTTGGAAGCACAGCAGGTATTACATTTATCTCATGTAACTTGAGATCTTGATTTTTCTTTAAGTTTGATTTAAGGTAAACATTATGCAAATAGCTGATTTCAATATTTAATTTTATTTGTAGGTTTTTGACAGGGTCTATGATCACTTGTCACCATATGCAACCTTGCCTGATCCGTATGATGTTTCTGCAATGCATGGAGCCATAACCGAGGTCCTTCAAGATATTGAGCCGTGGACAACTATGTATCAACAACATCGGTGGTGATCTTGTTGGATTGGGTTCGATTGTTTTTTATGAACTGTTTGTTTTCAGATTTTCAGGATTGTCCGTTTTTTGTAAGGATTGTTTGTTATGACGTTGTTGAACTTTTCATTTCTGGTTAGCGTTGTTGAATTTGTTGGATTATTTGTTTAGGGTGCACAAGACATAAATCTGCATTCTGTTAGTCAAATGTCGAACCATGCGTCACGCACAGATTAGTTCCATGCGTCACGCACGGTTTGCTTCCATGCGTGACGCATGGAATTGTTAACCTACGCCTATAAATTGACTCCCTCAGCATACCATTTCCACTCATTAATCTCTCCTTTTCACTCCCTCAGCCTGTAAGTTGATTTTTGAAGTTCTTCTTTGAAGCTCCATATTCCACATCTTATTCCTTACTTTCTCACTTGTTTTTTACATTGTATTACAGATTGGAAACCAACATGGCATCATCCTCATCATCATCTTCAATACCACAAGAAGGCAGCACCATTCAGTGTCCAAATAAGAGGTGTAGGAAGTCTATCACGGTTTTCAGCGCTAATGACAAGATGAGACCAGACCAGTATGGCCGAAGGTTTTTTACATGCCAATGTAACTTCAGGTGGGTGTTTCTTGATCCTGAGTATGACCGTCATCATCTCCGTGTTATGACGAAATTGTTGGAGGAAAACCGGACTATGGCAGCGAAACTGGGAATCTTTAACGAAGAGAAAGATTTGGAAACGGCTAAATGGTGGGTGAAGGAGCTCTATGAGGATTTTGAAGAGAAACCAGCCGATTCTGACGATGCGTAGTGGTCTTAGTATTTCGTTCCTTTTAAGATGTAATGTGAAGTGTCTTGGTGTTTTGTCTTTGTTATGTTTGTTTTAATTTACGTTTCAAGAATGAGTCTTTTTTATGCTGTAATGAATCTGTTTTATTTTGTAATGTATCGGTTTTTTGTTGAAACGTATCTGTTTTATGTTGTAATATATCTGTTTTATGTTGTAATTCTGATGTCTCCTTTTCATAAGACTACTCATATGTCTCCTTTTGACAAGACAACTCATATGTCTCCTATTGACAAGACAACTCATATGTCTCCTTTTGACAAGAAAACTCACATGTCTCCTTTTGACAAGACAACTCATATGTCTCCTTTTGAGAAAACAATTCGGAAGTGTTGCTTTTGACAAGTAAAGCTGAAATGGAATTTCTGCATTCTGTAGGAAAAATGCAATTCCATGCGTGACGCATGGACATGAACCATGCGTGACGCATGGATTGACTCCATGCGTGACGCATGGAATTGCATTTTTCCTACAGAATGCAGAAATTCCATTTCAGATGCAAAGCACCTGTTTCACGTGAAATGTAACCCAGAAATACCACATAAAGACTGAAATGTGCATCAAAAGATACAACCTTACAACATTAGAAGGTCATTCGAAACTCGAAAAAAATACACATTACAACATTGTCATGACTGACAATAACTCTTGAACTAGTAATCGTTTTCATCATCGTCTGGAATTGTGATGCTTTGTTTGGACGATTGATGTCCTCCTCTTTTCGGGGGGGTGTAAGCCCCACATCTTTGCCACACTTCGTCATACAAGGCCGCAGCAGATTCTTCACAATTACGCTCCCAAAGATTATAAACAGGTGGTAGTGGACATCCATCCTTCAGGCGAATCTGAGATAGATTTTACGGAATTGCATAATTAAATTTACATGTAATGCACTAGGTAAATAGCAATTGAAAAAAACATACCGGGATGAAATGTTCTTCCTGTGTGAGTAGTAATAGGCAAACAACTTGCATCTTGGCTCCAGGTTGACCATACCAAGTCGGAAGTCTAAGAGGTAGGAATGTCTGTTTAATTTGCTCGCCTAGACACACAAAGACACAATTACATGCCGAAGCCACCAAACATGCCATTTCTGGTACGGTAAGCCACTTATCCCTTGGAGCTGGGTAGTAATCGCTTTCCCATGTAAGTTGATGTATAGCGGACTCCAATGTTGGATTTACTTCTCCACCAATCCACGTGCCTTTAAGTAAATGCCAAATCTCTTTAGCCTTTCTTATCATCTCTTCTCGTATGAACTTCCAATGCTCTTGGGTCCCACCTGTTACATGACTCTCAAAAACAGATTGAGTGACGGAATATTTTGGATAAAGTGTACATTAGAGTGAAGATAATATCGGTCACCTGTTTCCATAGAAATAGATCTAAACCCGCAGTTTCCATCGGCTCTGATGTCAAACCAACCCTCCACATATGGTCGCATGCACATTGGTATCTTTCTAATGTACTTAGAAGGCGCATACATTTTTTGTGGAGCGGGAGGTGCACCAAAGGGCTTAGGAACCCTTTGCTTCTTGGGAGGTGTTTCTTCCAAAGCTCTAGACCTCATCTCTTGGTCGGTGTATTCCCATGCTGACTTCTTTCTTTGTGTAGATCTAGGCACTTTGTTAGGAGCTCCTTGGGGACGACCACCGGTGTGTTTCGAAATAGGCGGCTCTTTGAGAGGTGTATCCACTTTAGCTATCTTTCTGACAGATTCAATACACTTCTCTTGATCATGTGGTGACAAGGTGTTCCATGTTTCTTCATAAAATTCATCAAATAAACGTCTTGCCACGTTTTTCTTAGTTTCAAGATGACACTGTATATCCACTTCTTCCAAAGACAACGTACTCCAAAAAGGATGCAAAGACACGGGCTGAATTGGCATTTGTTTCTTCACACAAGTAGCAAGGTCATGGACACACAGCATCCCGTCTCTGACCTTGGTTGCACAATCGCAATATTGTGCATTGTACATGCCCTGTACACCTTTGTCGTATTCTTTAATCAAGAGCTCCATTGCCTTGTACGAAACTTTGCACTTCAAATGTACAAACAAAGATGTTTGGTGAACAAGTCTAAACGTCTTTGTTAGACTCTCGTTAAATGAACCCAATATCTCTTTCAGCTGGTTTCGTGCCATGTCACTGTATTCCTCAAACACTGTGTCGAGCCTACCTTGTCCACCACTCAAATATGACTTCAAACAGGAATGCGCTCCTTCCACTCTGCATTTTTATTAAGGTGTTCAAACAGGAATGTGCTTGTGCAGTTTCTGTAAACTGCACATCCATACGTGACGCATGGAACAAATCCGTGCGCGACGCATGGAACAAATCCGTGCGTGACGTATAAATGTGCCGTTTACAGAAACTGTTTAAATTCACAGAAAACTGAATATAGTTGTGTAAGTGCAATTATAGATAAATTACCTGTTTGTCGTGTTGCTTCCAAGAGTAAACACGTCATCCGTCCATGCCGACACACATCTTTCTTTGAAAGGACCAAGCCAACTGTCTCTAACATATTGCAGTACGGGAAAATGCGCGTTCCAATCTCTCTCTATAGTATCCAACTTTTTTTCATATCCTTCTACGGTGGTTTCCTCGAACAAGTTGTAGTAGTCGTTGGATAAGTTTTTTCCCTTTAGTTTCGATCTCATTTCGAGGGAAGCTTTGGCCTCTATGTTTTTCCTTATATGTCGTCTACATAGAAGAAACTTTGCAGTTGGAAAAAGAAGATCCGTTGCACTCATTAAAGCTTGTTCACGGTCGGTGACAATGCAAGTGGGCGTTGCTCCAATTCTTCTATACATCTCTTGAAGTTGTTGCATTGCCCACAAATAATGCTCTTTAGTCTCGCCCTCAAGAAATGCCCCACAAACTACAAAGTTCCTCCATGTAGACGTGATTCCAACAATCTCGAAAAATGGCATTTTGTACCTGTAAAGAAATAATTTGAAATAATATTATTGCAATGTTATGGAAAATCATATGTAATGGTCAATAATGACACAAAACTTACTTGATTGTGGCATATGTGGAGTCCATTATAAGTACATAGGGAAATGATTTCAAGAGCTTCATTGATTCAGGGGACGCAAAGAACATATCACCAATCATAGATGCATCATCTTTGCTTGTCCTATACTCCATGAAATAGTCGCTCTGTTTGCATTTGTAGAAAAACTCTTGGATAACAGTTCTCCCTTCCCTGTTTTCGATCCTCGTCTTGGCCATCAAATTGTATACTTGTTTTTTTTTTGTAAGGTTCTTGGGAGACTTGTTGAGCATAGTGTAAATCTCATTTGGTTTACAATGAGCCCTGGTCATTTCAACTACTGTACACACTTCATCAGGCGTCAATCTGCCTGCAAACGCATTCCCAAACAAGCTACTACCAATAGGATGGTTGTGGGTACCTAACATTACAGTAAGTTTCCAAGCCCCTCTATGCTCCTCTAGAAGCTTTAATTCGAACCAACATCTACATTTTTTCGTCTTGATGTTTTTCCTCACTCCCTTAGCTTTTGAGTAATTCACTCGTCCTCTATCACAGATAAGCTGAAGTTTTCCAGATTTTGTTTCGGTAGGTGCTCTACTCCTTCCATTGACTATGCAAAAGTTGTTGGCTTGTGCAATGTTAACGGCCCAATCCACTCCCTGTTGTCTAGAGGCGAATACCAAGTCATTTGCAAACAACTCTGAGTAATCAACAGAGACATATTGTTCTTCTTGAACTTCAATATCAAATTATGGTGCAGTACGCAAAGGACGAAACACATTTAAGCTACTTGTGTCTGAAAGTGGCCTCATCAAATGCGAAGGCCATTGCGACAAACCGTAACCGGTTCCAAAAGATCCAGTGTTGATATCACCAAACTGTGATTGCGGTTGCTCCCATGTTGTCAAATCAATGCCCAAATCAAATGAAGGTATGTAGTCGAGGTATGACGGAGGTGGGCAGTCATTAAGAGTAATCTTGTCTAATCCAGTAAACACAGAAAAGTTCATCTATGCACAAACACACAGATAACAAACCAGTTAAGCTTCTGTATGGCAAATCCATGCGTCACGTGTGGATCCATTCCATGCGTGACGCATGGTTCCAATCCATACGTGACGCATGGAAATACAACATGCAGTTTCATTCATCTTTTGTCATGGTTCGTATGATTCTGTTAACCACACTATGTTTCATTAACATTTCAAACATCATACATCATAAATTCAAAAGTCAACATCTTTTGTCATACAACTAATACCTTTAACATGTGAAGTCCATAAAACCCAACAAGTCAAACCCCTAAAACAAGTCAACACCTTAAAAACTAATATTATAATACTTTTCAAACATCATAATCACTAAAGTAAACAAAAATTCACAAATCAACATCTTTAGTCATACAACTAATACCTTGAACATTTGAAATCCATTAAACCTAACTAAATCAAACCCTAAAAGAAGTCAACACCTTAAAAATTAATATTATGAACAAGAAATGTTACCTTATTAAGATTGTAACTTGAAAATGGTGCTTCTCCACCTCTTTCATTGGTGCATTCCTCTTCATTCTCCATATAGAAAGAGCTTTTTGGGGATAAAATGGTGTGTTTTGCTCTCAAGAATGTTCAACAATGGAGTTAAAAGGGTTTTGACATTTGAAATATGGAAAGAAAGGAAGATAATAGGGGTTAATGTAGGTGTTACGGAAATGGTAAAAAAATTAATGGAGTTATTACAGTAGGTGAGACAAGAGGTGCTTGCTGCATGAGTTCTGAAAAGAAAATCCGTGCGTCACGCATGGTTGCCATCCATGCGTGACGTGTGGTGTGCAACCATGCGTGACGTGTGGTTTGCAACCATGCGTGACGTGTCAAATGACACATGATCCCTTTGATTCTTAGTAACACTGATGTGTGCATGATTTCCAATCAAAATAAAATTACATATTGTCAAAGGTTGGACATTTAGGCCACGTAAGAAGTCCAAACAAAGGATATGCTACTTTACAAGTTAATAGTTGTTATTGGGAGTTACCCACATGGTTAAATATCCCTAATAGGCATTGAAAACAAGTTTCATTCCATTCGGACATCGTTTGAGTGTCGTTTCGTCAAATTGGGCCTTAAGTCCATTTAAGGCCTTTTTAGGCCTTTTAGCGTTTACGTGCCTCATTTCGTGTGTGCAAGACCTTGTTGCTACTTAATATCCCTAATAAGAGTAATTTGTATAGTACTTTCAACAATAATCAACGTCAATGTTGTAGAATATACATATTGCGACAAGTTAGAGAAATACGACTAGTTTGTTTTTTACAAAGGAGGTGGTACTTTAAAAGTTAGAAGTTGTCATTGGGAGTTACCCACATGGTTAAATATCCATAATAGTCATTGAAAACAAGTTTCATTCCATTCGGACATCGTTCGAGGGTCGTTTGGCTGATTTGGGCCTTAAGTCCATTATGGCCTTTTTAGGCCTTTTAGCGTTTACGCATAGTTTCGAGTCCCGTTTTGTATGTGTGAGACCTTATTGGGACTTTATATGTCTTATAACACAATTGTGTATAAATTTTTCAAACATACAAAAAGATCAATGTTGCGACCATATATAATGCAACAAGTTAAGCTTGTGATGAGTAGTTTGATGTTTTACAAAGAGGGTGTTACTCTAAAAGAAAAAGGTTTTGATGCTAAGTTACCGACATGGTTAAATATCTCTAATAGGCATTGTAAACAAGTTTCATTCCATTCCGATGAATTTTCGACGACGTTATGGCGAATTGTGGTTTTAAAGCCGTTAAAAACAACACGACAAATGAATTATTTTGCGTGACATAACTACAAATACATTGAATACATTGAAATTAATTACATAAGCAAAAACATATACATTGAAATCCATGCGTCACGTATGGATACAAACCATGCGTCACGCATGGCTTGAAACCATACGTGACGCATGGAATTTTTTGCCTATAAAAGGCCCAACATCAAAACCCTACCATTTTGTTCCCTTCCTCATTCTCTTAACGGCGCAGCAGCGGCACAAACGCACGGATTTACCCCAAAATCAACCATTTTCAACAACTCTTTGCAAATAAAGGTGAGTACAAAGTAAGATTTCATTGTTATGCTAAGATGGTAATGTATATATGAGGTTTTGATGTTGTTTTGATAATATTTACATATGTAGATCCAATGTGTATGTTATACTTTGATTAGAAGGGATTAAACTTGTAATATATGAATGGATTGTGTACTTTGTTGATAGTTTCTTGTTGAATTTGATATTTTCATGTGTAGATAGTGTAATTAGGATTTTGATATGGTGTTATAAATGAGGGTGTTGAAATTTGATATGGTGTGGTTTTAATCAAATTATTGACAAACTGTTGAATTTCAGAAAAAATGTTGAGATTAGGGTTTGAGAATAGATTAGAAAGCAGTACTGAAGTTCTGGAATTGGCAATTCCATGCGTGACGCATGGGTTATAACCATGCGTGACGCATGGTTAGTGACCATGCGTCACGCGCGGAATTGCCACATTCAACATTAAGACTATGCAGAAGTTAATTGAGTATGTAACTATAATTTGGTTATGTTTGTGATTATACAGATGTCCTATTCCGATCAAGAATCTGATATTTCCGATATTAGTACGGCGTCTAGCATGGCAGACAACTTTGATATGCTTGAACGGGAGAGACGTGAACGGGAGAGACAAGAACGTGAGCGACGTGAACGGGAGAGACAAGAACGTCAAAGGGAGAGAGGGGAACCATCCACTAGACCAAGGATGACCGCACGAGAATACAGGAACCTCTTCAAGCCGTTCAACCCTCGTCGTTAGATCTACTTATTATGTTGAACCTTATTATGTTGAACCTTATTGTGTTGCACCTTTGAAGATTGAACCTTATTATGTTGAACCTTATTGTGTTGCACCTTTGAAGTGTTGAACCTTATTGTGTTGCAAGAACTACTTGTTTTTCTTAAGAGTGTCTATTTTGTTGGTATTTTAAAACATGTCGACTCGTTTCACTTTCAAACTAGGTTTCACATTTCAAATATCATAAATCAACATAAATTCACAAATCAACATGTTTAGTCATACAACTAGTGCGTGCTGGCATGAGTTCTGAAAAGAAAAACAGTGCGTCACGCATGGATATAATCCACACGTGACGCACGGTTCTCTTCCATGCGTGACGCACAAAATGACACATGATCCCTTTGATTCTTAGTAACACTGATGTGTGCATGATTTCCAATCAAAATAAAATTACATATTGTCAAAGGTTGGACATTTAGGCCACGTAAGAAGTCCAAACAAAGGATATGCTACTTTACAAGTTAATAGGTGTTATTGGGAGTTACCCACATGGTTAAATATCCCTAATAGGCATTGAAAACAAGTTTCATTACATTCGGACATCGTTTGAGTGTCGTTTCGCCAAAAACCGCCTTAAGTCCATTTAAGGCGTTTTTAGTGGTTTTAGCGTTTACGTGCCTCATTTCGTGTGAGCGAGACCTCTTTTCTACTGAATATCCCTAATAAGAGTATGTTGTATAGTATTTTCAACAATAATCACCGTCAATGTTGTAGAATATACATATTGCGACAAGTTAGAGAGTTACGACTAGTATGTTTTTTACAAAGGAGGCGGTACTTTAAAAGTTATAAGTTGTGATTGGGAGTTACCCACATGCTTAAATATCCATGATAGCCACTGAAAACAAGTTTCATTACATTCGGACATCGTTCGTGTATCGTTTCGCCAAAAACCCCCTTAAGTCCATTTAAGGCGTTTTTAGTGGTTTTAGCATTTTGGCATAGTTTCGAATCCCGTTTTGTATGTGTGAGAAATTATTGGGACTTTATATGCCTTATAACACATTTTTGTATAAATTTTTCAAACTTACGTGAACATCAATGTTACGACCATATATATTGCAACAAGTTAAGCTTGTGGTGAGTAGTTTGATGTTTTACAAAGAGCGTGTTACTCTAAAAGCAAAAGGTTTTGATGCAAAGTTACGGACATGGTTAAATATCTCTAATAGGCATTGTAAACAAGTTTCATTCCATTCCGATGATGTTTCGACGACGTTATGGCGAATTGTGGTTTTAAAGCCTTTAAAAACAACACGGAACATGAATTATTTTGTGTGCCATAACTAAAAATACATTGAATACATTGACATGAATCATATAAGCAACAAAAAAACATATGAAAATCCATGCGTCACGTATGGTGTAAAACCATGCGTGGTGTGTGGATTAATTCCATGCGTGACGCATGGTTTTATGTTGCAAAATCTTATTTTTATATTTAGAATGCTTATATTGTTGTTATGTTGACGAATGTTCAACTTTATTATATTTCAAATTGTATATGGTACGCCATACATATTGCGACCTCGTTCGGTTTTCAAACTATGTTTCACTTACAAAGGTCTAAATTTGATTTTCAAGTTACACACATGATCAAATAGACATTATAAGGATTGAAACAAAGTTTCATTTCATTTCGATAAAGTTTCGATGACGTTTTTGTCGAATTGGGCTTTATCGCCTTAAAAAAGACACTAAAAATGTGTTTCTTTGCACACTTAACTAGAAATACATTGAATACATTGAATAACCCTAGATTCATATATGCAAATCCATGCGTCACGCATGGATGTTAACCGTGCGTGACGCATGAATTTAATCCGTGCGTCACGCATGGATACAATCCATGCGTGATCTGGAATGTGCAATCCGTGCGTGACGCACGGATGACCTGGGCGGTAAATAGCAAAAAGGGTGGGCGTCAAATAGAAACTATGTATTTATACTCAAAAGAAAAACAGAAGTATGTGATGAGAGACAACTTACCACCCACAAACTTTCTCCGGCATAGGACATATTGTCTTGAGGACTTAGGAGCTCGATGTCCTCTGGGACATCGACGACAGACAGCTTCGAGACCCCCATCTCAACCTTGCCTAGTACGATATCCCTTGACAAATTGATGACTTCATCCGCTTTCCGTTTGTCGCCGACCTTGGGTTTAGGAGGTAGGACGTTGGACGTAGTTTCATTCCCCTTGCCTTTGGTAGCCATCAAACTCTTGAAAGACAGACGAGCGCTGGATCGCTCTTCCCTAGTGCTGGTCTCTACACAAACAAGGCCTCACGGTGAACAACAAGTTTGTCATACGACAAGACATCAAAATCGAGTATACTTACATTTGGAAGGCGATGGAGTTGGATCCATGATATCTACGGGAATTGGCGAGGCAATCGTTAAGTTCTTGAAGGTCCGATGAGAATCTGGGACAACAAAGATTTCTTCCAACTTCGCTACAAGAACTGGATCGGTCGGCCTACTCGTCTCTTCAGGGACTACAAAAAAGAGTAAGTAAGAAAAAGTTAAACCCTGGCGCAGCCAAGTCGTCTTCAAGAAGCCACGGTCTTCCCCCATTCCTAGCGACGAAGTCTTGGCAAAAAAGAATCGCCTTTTCCAGCCCCTGTCGTTGGGACTCTGGCCCAATGCAATGGCGTTATATCCAGGTCTCGTCCTAAAACTATACAGATTGGATTTCAACGTCGCAGGATAATGAAGATAGTCGAAGGCCGAGAAGTCAAAGTTGAGGCCGAGATATCTTTTGTTTAAGCGATCCAACACCCGGAGCAACCTCCATCTGTGTGGCATGATATGGCAATATACAAGGCCATACTTCTCCAGGACATCTTGAACCAACTTGGAGAGGGGAAGAAGTGACCGATCTTGAAAGGATATTCGAAGAGGCACGACCACTCTTCGTCCTCGTCATCGGCCCTCTCATCATAACCAGGGACCCGAAGCGTCGCACCAGTCGGGAATCCGTACCAGTGACGAAACCTCTTAAACACTGCCTTAGTCAATTCGCTGGGGACGACATCTTGCTCGACTAGGAGGAAGGGGGGAGGACTAATAGCCACTAGTTCGAGACTGGACGCCATGGATGGGGGACGAAGAAAATTGAAGGAAGAAGAAGTAGGAGGAAACTACCTTGGGACTCGGAGACTGGAAAAAGCAATGATGCCATGGTCTCTCACGCATCACATCTGATTTATAGCCCATGATTGCAATAACTGCAAATTCAAAAAAGCAAAGAATAGACGTACACGTGTAGGGCAGGATGAGCTTAGGGAAAAGAATTCGTCAAGTCATTATGCCATCTTCCCGATTTCTTTTGGGGCAAATTGTTGGGCCTAATTCTGGCCCATTATCCATTAAGAAGCCCAAGTCCAGTAATCGGTTTCGGATAAAGAACCAGACCGTTGGAGCCTGGCATGGATGACGTGGGCGAGGTGGCGGTTTCGTCTGATTAACCTCATCTTAACGCAATTTGGTCTATAGTGATTTATCCCCAAAACATTGGGGTACTGATCAAATTAATGTCAACGGTGACTCAAAATGTTTATTTTGCTTTCAAATTGTAGAAAATGGCTGATTTAGTGGGTTGAAAATTGAATTGACCTTGAAAGAATGCGCGTACACGGATCCGTGGAAGATGAAGAAGTTGATTCAGATGTCCAAATCTTGACACAAACTAGCAGCATAATATTGGTGTTGTTGGGTTAATTAATATCTCTAAGTTGATGCGTTAGTGGATATAAGAGGTATAAGCTCAATTTGGGCCAAAGAAGTAGACTAACAAGTAGGATGCATCTTTGGGACAAAAGTGACGGCATGGAAGGTGCTAGAATAGTTGGGATGGTTCAAGAGAGAGTGTGGTTTGTAATCAAGATATTTTGAGATTAGTCTAGAATCAATTAGGTGAGCGGTATCTAGAATAATCTAGGAATTATTCCATTAGTATCGTAGGACTATAAATAGGACTAGGAGTTACCTAGCGTAGCATCGAGCAAAGCAAGAAGAAAGTGGGAGGTGTGTGCTCGTGTGGTGGTGTGAGGTGAAGTTGTAGTGCGTGAGAGTGTCCCACAAAATAAAAAGTGTCGTGAACTACTCGTGTAATTTCTCTTGTATATTCATATATAATATAAAGTCGCTTTCGTAATATTGCGTTTTTGTTTCGGTGAGTGTCAGTGAATATACAAGAGTCTGGTCGATTTCCTAAGAGGTGCTTTGACATTTTGTTGGTCTACCGTTTGAATCCCCACAAAAAAATTAAGTAATTCAGGCACAACTGGGAATGTAAGCTCAAATTAGCCCTTGCTGAATTGGAATTACAAATTACAATAGGAAACTCAATGCATCATTATCACAACGTACACAAATGAACACAGAACATGGTAAACCGAAGCCAAATCAAAGATCAGATGGAATTCATCGAAGTTCCCAAGTCCAGCATTCCCCGATTTCTTCCTTACCAAAGATGGAACCCAAATTAGCCGCATATTGACAATCTTCACAATCGTAGTACCACTCGTACTCACTCGAGAAGTAGTCGATTCGCATGTTATGATCATGTTTCTCAAGATGATCATTCTTTACTCTACTCGGTATCTCATTAAGACAGTTAATGTGATAGTACCTCTCACAAATCTTACACGTATAGTAAAGATGACTTACATCATATCCACACGCCGAGCACCGATGCTCCTCCTCCTCCTCACCATCCTCCGGTAACAACACTAACGAAAGAAAATGCTCATGACAATCATGCCTCACAACAGTCGCCATCATTCGACTCTTTACGTTGGTCTCGAAAAGACAAGACGCGCAATCTTTTCCAGAGAAGCCATTCTCATTGTCATGTTTCTTGCAAGCATAAGTGGGAGCATCTGGCTTAAAAATAACAGGGTAAGGCTTTGTGTTGTCAAAGGACTCAGCACATTCCTTGTGTAAAGCTATATTGCAATGGCTACAAGTATAGGCAAAGCTCTTGACTTGCTCATCACAAGCCATGCAAATTAGGGTTTCCTCATCTCCTACTTGCTCCTTGTAATATGTGACACGGTGGCATTTTCTCTGACACCTGTCCTTCCCGGTCACGTGCTCCATCAGCTTTGCGGGGTCTGGGCATTGTTTCCAGTCGTGGTACGACACGATACCAGGACCGTCATCACGTGACATCATGTACTCAACTGCGTCCATGAAAGGAGGTGGCTTGTATTTCGGTTGGTCACATTCACTTAAGAGTTCACTTACATTTGTACAAAGATAGTCGTCGAGTGGATCCAATACGAGCTTTGAGATTAGAATGGAATTCTCGTACTTGTCGAACTCATCAAACTCGTCCTTGATTATTCCTTCCTCGATGTCCTCCCAAGTCTTTGCCTTGTACCACATGTTGGGCAATACTCCATTCTCCGCCTTCTTTAGATGTTCCTCGAAGTACACCTTCCATAAGTCGAGGTTTTTGGGCTTGCACTCGACTATTACAAGGCGTGTTTTGGGGATAAAGGCGAGACTACGGATGAGAGAGTCGAGCTGAGATTGAGAAAAGATAGAGTCGATGACAAGATTGTCTACTACTCTATTTAGGAGATGAGATGTTACCATTTGAGTGATGATCATCAAAGCCATTTCTTGTGTAGGCTGTGATGATACCAAATTCATGTCTCCTAGAGGTGCGAATTGAAGATCATTCGGACCGAGAATGTCGAGGAATTCCTCGACGGATAAGAGAGGGCAACTTAATGCGCTGGCGATTAGGGTTGCATACACTGACTTTCTTGTGAATGGGGCTCCCTTCATCACTATTATTGTTCTTGGCTTTAGTTCATCCGCCATTTTGTTGAGACGAAGGTTGAGGGAAAAGAAGATTAGTGGTTTGTGAAGAAGTAGAATATGATCGATCGAGGAGGATGAAAGAGGAGTGATTTATGAGGAAGCGTAAACTCAAATATATAGATGTAGGTTTTGCAAGGAAGTTCAATATCGTTGCTTGATGATGAGTAGGATGGGATGAATTAATCAAAGGTGTTGACCTGCAGCCATTCTACCTTGTTTTCATATTAATGGATATGTATAAAAGCGCGCACTCTTGTTGACCATGGATTTGCACCTTAAAAAGTTGATGATATATATGGGTTAAAGTTATTTTATTTGTTTGGTATGAAGGGCGGCTAGCTAAATATTCTGCGGGTCGCACATTCAGTTTATGATGTTAAGCGAGAGCGGTGAAGTCGAATATACAATAAGCAAGTTGTATGAAATCAACATGGCGAAGGTGGGAGATGATTAGCTGTTAAATAATCTTTTGTATTGATTAGGTCAGTATGAATATAACGCAAGTTGTTGAATTATTTTTCAAATGGCACTTTATTTTGTAAGAAAGATTTCGGGTGAAAACATAGTATAAAATACGAATTAATCTTAATCGTGAAGATTACTATCATATATAATTTTAGGGTACGATTTCGGTGAGAATAAATTTTAAAATGAGAAACTAATGTGCATTAAAATATATTTAAATGTGCATCAAATTTTTTGATGCATATCCTTTGAAAAAATGATGCACATATACTTCAATTTCTCAATAAATGGTCTTTAAAAAATGAATGTTTTTCAAATTTTCGATGTTTTTAAGTTTGTCAACGAATGTGCACCAAATTAATACTAAATGTGCACCGATTTACTACTAATGTGCATCATTGTCACGTTCGTATTTTCAAAGTTATTCTCACCCGAAACTTTCCCATAATCTTAACTATAAACAATTCGGATTTAGAAATGAAGTTAACTGTGAATTTTATATATAAATTAGTACATAAATTCATAAGGTAGTATTTTTTTAGTTTACATTTCATAGGGCAGGAATTATTTTCATCGGATTTGGTATTCTTATTTATTTGTATATATAGATGAATGATTACTAATTCCACTTGTGATTTTTTTTACAACGTACGTAAGGAGGCTGCGATGAATATTGTTGGGCCTTGAATTATGTCAAACTGAGCAATTTAGGATAGGTTTGGATAGACTAGAACGAGTGCGGGTTTTTAGTCTTCTTAAAAAATTGCTTATATTTTAAACTTCAAAACCACATAATTAATATGCCTCCAGCTAGAAGAGATAAGATTCTGCTTATTCTGATCCACCAAGCCCTTTAAATCAACACTGTAGCCCAAATAAAAATGAATTTCTGGAAAAGCTGAAGTGAAAATACACATCTACAACTAGACCTGGCAGAAATTAACCCGGCCCGCAAACCCGACCCGACCCAACCCGATTTTTCTGGGTCATAACCCGTCAAATTGAACCCGTGACCCGTTTTCGACCCAACCCGATTGACCCGATTTTTTTTGGGTCAAAAATGGGTTGACCCGCCCCAACCCGTTTTTGACCCGAAAATTTGGCCAAAAAGATAAAAGTAATAAAGAAGCGGAAATTGTAAATTTTACCCAAAAAATTGTCAACACACTAGATAACTATTGTCAACAACATTAATAAACTGTCAACACATTGGACAAATTGTCAACACACTAGATAATACATTGCAAACATGACTAATTAATTAGTCAACACAATTAAATAAACTGTCACTAAGACTAATCAACTGTCAATATGGATAATTAAACTTTTAGAGAACTAGTAAAGTAAACTGTCAACATGGCTAATTAAATTGTCAACAAGACTAAATAAACTGTCAACAGGACTGGTTAAATTGTCAACACGACTAATTAAACTATCAACGAGACCAATAGACTGCCAACATGGCTAGTTAAGTTGTCAACACGGCTAACTAAATTGTCAACATCATTAATACTTTGTCAACAACACTAATAATCTATCAATAACACTACTAAAATGAAGTGCCAATACCATTAATGTACACTTAGTCTTATTAGGCATATAAAGTAAGGTCTCGTTTATTAGGCATATAAAGTACCAATAATGTACAACTTAGTCTTATTATACAAAACGAGGCTCGAAACTATGTGTAAACACTAAAAGGCCATAAATGAGATTAAGGTCCAATTTGGCAAAACGATGTCGGAATGGAATGAAACTTGGTTTCAATGCTTATTAGAGATATTTGACCATGTGGGTAACTCTCAATCAAAACTTCTTCATGTTCAAGTAACACCTCCTTTTCTAAACATCAAACTAGTCATCACTCTCTAACTTGTGGCAATATGTATGGTCAACAACATCGATGTATTATTATGATTGAAAAAATTATACAACTTAGTCTTATTAGGCATATAAAGTCCCATTAAGGTCTCGCTTACACTAAACGAGGCTTGAAACTATGCGTAAACGCTCAAAGACCTTTAAAGGCCTTAAATGGGCTTAAGGCCAATTTGGAAAAACGACGCCCAAACGATGTCGGAATGGAATGAAACTTGGTTTCAATGCTTATTAGAGATATTTGACCATGTGGGTAACTCTCAATCAAAACTTCTTCATGTTCAAGTAACACCTCCTTTTCTAAACATCAAACTAGTCATCACTCTCTAACTTGTGGCAATATGTATGGTCAACAACATCGATGTATTATTATGATTGAAAAAATTATACAACTTAGTCTTATTAGGCATATAAAGTCCCATTAAGGTCTCGCTTACACTAAACGAGGCTTGAAACTATGCGTAAAAGCTAAAAGACCTTAAAAGGCCTTAAATGGACTTAAGGCCAATTTGGAAAAACGACGCCCAAACGATGTCGGAATGGAATGAAACTTGGTTTCAATGCTTATTAGAGATATTTAACCATGTGGGTAACTTCCAATCACAACTTCTAACATTTCAAATAACACCTCCTTTGTAAAACCAAACTAGTGATAACTGTATAACTTGGCGCAATATGTATGGTCTACAACATCGATGTTGATTATTGTTCGAAAAATTATACAAGTTAGTCTTATTAGGCATATAAAATATCAATAAGGTCTCACTCATACAAAACGAGGCTCAGAACTATGCGTAAACGCTAAAAAGCCTTAAATGGGCTTAAAAGCCTTAAATGGGCTTAAAACCCAATTTGACAAAAAGATGCCCAAATGATGTCGGAATGAAATGAAACTTGATTTTAATGTCTATTAAAGACATTTAACCATATGAATATAATTTAATCAAAATTTTTGTTATGTATTTGGTAATATTTCATTGTAAAATGTCTTATTTATATTTAACCAATGTTTTTATTGAAACCAAAATCAAAACTAAAACTTATGTTTTACAATGTATATTATCCATTATTCTTTTTTAATTGTAAAAATATAGGAGTGAAATATTCTGTTATCAATATTATTTTACAGTCACAAAATTTGAAACATAAGTTGAATATATCGAAACTTCATACTCTGTAGTACATTACATATCTTTTTATTATATTAAAAAATCAATCAACTAAATCTGAGCCATTCATTATCTTTTCAATCTAATGGCCAAAAACGGAGATCCGTGTGATATACAAAGTAACCAATCAAAATGTACACACTTTTTCATCTCCTTTAATCTCGTCCGTCCATCCATACCACAATCAAATCATATTCCCCACTTCACTTTATTGCTCTCTCCATTTCAAGAATCTCTTCCTCTTCAGATCTAAAGTAAATCACCATTGAAGAAGCTTGACTCAAGCTTTTGTCAAACCCAAATCAGCTTATCCAACCATCAAATTCAAAATTCGATCACACTATATATCATCTTCTCCCCGACTCTAATATAGTTGAGCTTGAGTCCAATATTGTCTTGAACCAATGTCAAACAACATCGAATCATCCTCGAGTGAACGTTGTTTGTTTTCAAATCGACCATGTTCACTGGTGTCTAGGCGCTAGAGACAAAGCCAGCCCCTCAACGCCTTGAGTTCGTGCACAACCGAGTCTACTTAGAATTGTTTTGCTCGCCTTTGTTCGGGTTCACGAGAATCTGACGCAAAAGGGTACGGTTTCGCTATCGTCGTCTGGAGCAAATATTCAAAGCTCACCCAGGAGAGCATCATCGTCTGGACGACGCAACACCGCTGATTCATACCTAGAGGATGCTATTTTTTTTATGTTTTAGGTCTTCAGTGTAGAATTTCTAATATTTGTTCAATCTTCTGGATGTGTATAAAATGTATATGGCTATAAAATGTAAATGAAACTTAGTTTTTACTCAAAGCGACTCGATCTGACAATAAATCCGTAACAAACGACTTGTTTGACTCCAAAATTTTGGACCCAAACCCGACCCGCCTATAAACCCGTAACAACCCGACCTGTTTGACCCGATAATTTTAGACCCGAACCCGACCCGACCCGCCTATAAACCCGTAACAACCCGACCTGTTTGACCCGGTAATTTTAGACCCGAACCCGAACCCGACCCGCCTATAAACCCGTAACAACCCGACCTGTTTTGACCCGGTAATTTTAGACCCGAACACGACCCGACCCGCCCATAAACCCGTAACAACCCGACTTGTTTTGACCCGGTAATTTTAGACCCGAAATGACCCGACCCGAAAAATACCCGACCCGGAGCACCCTTAACCCGAACCCGACCGACCCGACCCGATTGCCAGGTCTATCTACAACAAAGTCAAAATAGAAATATACAACAAAGTAACAAACGCAGCATTGTCCATCAAAGTAAAAAGCAAAACTGCATCCATCTTACAGAAATTTCTGATTGCAGTTTCAGAAATTTATGAAACTGCATCCATCCATCTTGCATTAAAGTAACAAACGCAGCATTGCCCAAAAAAGTAAAAAGCAAAACTGCATCCATCTTGCAGAAATTTCTGATTGCAGTTTCAGAAATTTCTGAAACTGCATCCATCCATTTTCTGAAACTGCATCCATCCATCTTGCATCAATCTCCATGCCTTGAAAATCAAAGGCAAAACTTCACAAATGTGATCCTTCTACAAAATTTATTAACACAAAGATTCAGAAACATAGAGAATAAACGGCAGTATTTGCTTGGTGAAAGTTCATTAATCAAGAAACTGCTTGCCCTTGTTTTTGGTCACTAATCTTTGATTACCATTTAACCTATTCTTGGTGCAAGAAATAAGTAACTATTCATTTTCACCCCATTATTCTAATCTTATTTGTATTCAAGAATCGAGGTGAATTTTCACATGAACGATACCGTAAAACCACAAACAGTTCAAAGGAAGATACAATCGATCCAGAGGGGCGAGAGATAACACAATCACATTATCCTACAGAAACTACAACCACTATCACAAAATCCTCCTAGAAACTCAAATTATTCCACAAAACTGCAGTATAGTGCAAGTGAAATCACATTATTAATTCCAGAGAGGCTTCTCACCTGTCTCGAGTCCTATCTCGAGTCCACCGAAAATCAACAGTCTCCTTACACTGAGAGAAAGCTGCATAGAGGGGTAAAGAGACACCTGTAGAACAGAGATACTTAAGCAAAGCACTTATATTCCGACTTGCAGTTACAAATTGATATCATATCTTCAGACAATAAATATATACAATTTAGTTTCGAACTCAACTGATAAAGTACATAAATCCACATTCAACTGTATTTGCAAGAATGAAATTAATCAAGTAAATAAAAAGAAATACAACTTCTCATTTTTCACCAGAATCGAATAAGCTTTAAATCATTTTCACCATTAGATAGTGCCAAAAATGTGATCTAAACTCCAGGATCGACCTGAGCCATCCATGAATGTGAAGCTTACTCTAGTATAATGTCTCATTAAACAGAGGTCATCAACGAAGAGGTCAAATTCTATGAACATATTAAACGATGACATTTGGGGATATTCAACAACAAAAAAACCTTTTTAAATTACGTAACTATTTCATTCACAACTTGATGATCTAAGTTGCTGCATGTAGCATTTAAATAAGATCATTAGAAAATAAAAACTTTGTACACATGATACCTCTGCATGCTGTCTTGAGCGACTCTTGTGCTTTCAAGGGTTGCATCAGTCTTCTTTGTTCTTGAAATTGAGGGTGCTAAAGCTTGATACAGTTGGCGCCTGAAGAAAAAATTCACATTAAGAAAAAATCGATATCAAGAAACACATACCATAAATTGACTCAAAAAATGAAACAATGATATTTGGTCTGAACCTGTAATTGAGATGGTGCAAAAAAAGGAGGAGAAGCCTCACAAATACATAAAGGCATACCACACTTCAATTACCAGCACTACTTAAAGAAAACTTGCAGAGAACTTGAAAAAGTTGCAGGGAATGAATTGGAGAACATCTGAGATGTAGAAGACTTTACTTCAAGCAGTTGAGAAAAATCGTCTAAGATATATAACTGAAAAGTAAGAGAGATGTCAAAAAAAAATTAAGTTGCTTGTGTATATTATAGTGTTCAGATTTCATATTTACTTTTTTCTTGTTTTCATTGTAGATTCGCTTCTAGGTGCATGCAAGAAAATGAGGGTTATATAAGCTTTGTATTGTGAGAACAATACTAAAAAGTGAAAATACACTCATTTCCTTACTTATTTTCTCTATCAATATGATAAATGTTGTCGTTTCACAGAGAGTTATCTTATAATAGATGATGGGACAGGGACCTTCCTTGATAGAGGTTGAGGAGCTTCATCATTTCTACACCACGAAAGAAAATCATCATCAAATTTATTTTTCCTAATCGTCCTTATTAGAATGTAGATTCAATCTTCTTTACAGATAGACTATAGAGAAGCATGTGGAGTAATACAATAAGGCAGGGTCGTAAATATTCATGTGAATGCTCATAACATTTGAACTATGCAAGACCAATTGCAAATGCTCATAACTTATAGTAACTCATCATCCACCAGTACATCAGTGCTCGCATCAATATCACCGCCTCTTTACATTCAGAAGGCGCATGACCAATGCTCATTGGAATTACATTCTTCTCCCGCTTGACCTTCTAATCATCAACTCTTTCTTTCTAGGCTATGTTACCTAATCCTGGTGAACCGAACTCCCTTGAATTGTCAATAATCCTGATATTGGCTGCAAAAAAGAATAATTTGTCAAAACCAAATATGGTCTTAGCTAGAAGACCAGCAATGAGACATTGTTGTGTGATCTTTGAATCCAAAGTTCAGTATAACACAAATATTTTTGCCCGACTACAAGGGACCCCATGGAAAAATGATCAGGTGAAGCTGCTGACAATTCTCTTGAAGTCTGGCATACGAAGGAAACAACTACTGGCCTTAAAGAGAAACCCATTTTGGTCCAACCAAATTCCATTAAACAAAAAAATTAAAATACCTCTCGTCCGTGCGCAAGATAAGGAATCTGGCTGTGAGAACCTTCTTTATTATCAAAGTTTGAGGACCCATGGCATATAATAAATTAGTAGGCTTAAACCAGTTCTCCGGGAAAAAACTATCAAGAAAACAACATAGTTACATGACTTCGTTAGACGGGAAAAAAAATTCGTGACGATTGCAAGGCAACTTTTAATCTTTTATACTTTTCATATAGGGACAATGACCTATTTAATGTATTTTTTTTTATCAATGGAGCCTACATAAGCTAACAATGTGTCAACGAATTTTTGATTGGAACTTAAAAATCTAAAACAAACCTTCAACCTTTGCTAGAGAATTCAACATGGAGGTTTCATCTCCTGATGAGGAACTAATAACCTCCTCAACACATAGCTTCCATTTCAAGGTAGCCTCAGTTTTAGAAATAAAAGCATCGGTCCTAGTTTGTGTACCATTAAAAAAGTTCATTTAATACTACAATGATACAACTCAGGCAAATCTCCCCCTGTTCTACGAATTAAAAAACATGCTATAGTCTTACCTTCAACTGTAATAATGAAGACCACAATTGCTGGATAGACTCGTTGCTGAAGAAATCTTGTACTTTTAAAAACCGGATAGATGAGTGAAGAGATAGAAAGCTTACCTTCAACTCAGGCAACTCTTTTTTACATAAGAATTTCAGAATTCAAACCGGATAGATGAGAGATAGAAAGCAACAAAATTATAAATAGAAAGAAGAAGAAATTGGTGCTATGCAGATTTTCAGCTTATACTATATGTATCACATAGCACAATATTTAAGGTAGTGTGATTACAGATATATTGTTGCTTTTAAGAGTAAATAGTTTTCTACATGTGAGCATAATTTTGACAAAAATTGGCTTAAGAATGAACTTGTAAATTGTTCACGTTGCATCTATACACAACAACATTTAGTTATATAAATGTAATAATTAATGTCAAGAAAACTACTGCAAATTGTCTCAATCAATTATTCAGACTAAGCAAAAATTTCAGTGTAATGCTGGCATTGATATGTAAAGAAGTGGTGTCTCATACTAATTAAGGTAAGATATGTTAGTCAAAAAATAAAATGTGTTATACACCTATACCAAGATAGACACTTATTTCCAAAGTGTCAATGTCTGGCTTCTTGAACAATGCTAGAGATTTTACACCATTAAACACAATACAATCTGCCCAAGATTAGTGGATATACAAATGAGGTCCTCCTCTTGTTAGAACTACCATAGATTATACATGAGTAGTATACATATAGAAAAAGCTGACTTGCATCATATGAAGCATCATAACGGCCTTTCCCAATTTAAGCCAGTGTTTGCAAGAAGTAGTGGTTACAGTATGAACCTGAAATATGCCACATAAAAAAATTATTGTTCATATATAACAGCGAAGCGGAAATGTTTTGTACATCATCTAAAAGCTTACTTGTAGTGATTATGATCTAATCATTATTGTTATAGAGATTTACCTATTGCAAATGTAGAAATTCGAGGGCATTGTAAACACCTCCATTTGCAAGACGGTCCTTGGCAACATTGCAAATGTCTCTTTCGTTTTCAACTGACCCATATGTGATCAGCAAAATGACTGGCACTGCATCACTCTTTTGGGTCAACAATTCCTTTGCCTGCAAGAAAGTTCAAAATAGAAATCGGTAAGAAAAAGATGCTAAGAAATAGACGTCATTAGTCATTACAGAAAATATCTTGACTTAGAAGAAGGTGTTTACTCCTAGATGTGCATAAAATATAACACATCAGCAGATTAGCGATATTAATATGTGAGGATAAGGAAAAAAATGCTTCCCAAGGATTATACACATCTCTAGTAGTCTTACGCAAGAGCTTAGTACTTTTCATCTCCAAGCTTAACATAATCATAAAATCGAGCAAGTACCCATCTGGCTGTTTCAGCACTCATAATTTATAGAAATTATCAATCGACAGTCCATTTTAGCTAAACCCACAATTTACTTCACTTAACATTTAAGTGTAGAGAAACGGTTGCCCCAAATTGGTCAATTTAAACACACATGAAAGTAAGTTTTAAATTGAACAAAGCCTATTCATTAAACCCTAATTTGACCCATTAGAATCTAAAAGTTGTCTAACTAAGCAGAGCCTTGTAGGAAGATAAACAGATGAATGACATACTGGAAGTCTGGAACCTATTATTTAGATGTCAGGGCCACTTGAATGTACCGTCCCATTCATTTTCAACTGAGTTAAGCAATGTGAACAGAAGGCCAATGCCAAATTAAGTATAAGAGTTAAGACCAGAAGAGAAATGCGAAAAAAACCTGCTACTTTAGATGCAAGAAACTGCTATTTCAGACCCAAGAAGTAAAAAAAACATTCCAGTAAGCAATACTAATAAAAACATATTACTGAACCTTTTTCCTTCAGGTTAGGCTGCTGTGTGTTAATATCTTAAGATGAACTCAAGAGCTGGGCATGAGCAAGTTGTTGTCTGCAAAATTGAAAGATATTTAAAAAAGGCCAACCAATTGATAGTACATATTAGTAATTTAGTAGTAACGCATACATAACATGGACAATTTGCAGCATTCATAGATTAAAAAGCTGCTTGGCAACAAACAACCAGACTTCCTTAAATCCACGCAACTACAAAAAGGGTTCAAAATTCGTCGAATGAGAGGGACTCCTGCGACGTTTAGGCCAACTGTTTCTCTTCCTGCTCGATTTCATCAAAAATGGAAGTCTGTCTGAGTATCTCGCTCCCCCGCTTCAATACATGGCCAATTTCTGGTTACTTTTGTTCCTAATTCAAAACATGGATAGACTCATTATGTGTTGGGTTGCGTTTGTATGGGAGTTTTATCATTATAATCAATACAAAGAGTGGTCTTTATCATCTTAAACACACACCACTTCCTTGAGAATCCATTATACTGCATAGGACACAAAAATAATCAATTTAGGTATGAGGACACAAAAATACTCAAACAAAGGGCGCCGAAGGCAAGGCGGCGATCTTCCAAATTGCATGCCGTATATCTAAATCATCATTGGAATCATGAATCATAAAAGGAAGCAAGAGTTCAACCTTCCGGAATCGGCACCATCGTTGTCGTCGCACCCGTGTTGATCATCGCGCAACAACAACCGCGATCGAGGTCACAGAGGCGGGAGACGGAGCAAGGCGGAGACGATGAACTGAGGGAGGGAGACGACGACGTTGGGGAATTGAAGGAGCAGAGGGAGGGAGGTGGCGGAGGCGGAAAACCTATCAAGCGGAGAGGAGGAGGAGGGAGACTGGTTGGGATGATGAGGGGAAAAACGTCGACGCTTCGTATGCTAACGTCTTGGAATGGGTCATCTGTTACCATACCACTAACGGGCCCGGACCAATAAATACAGAACCAAAACGAATTGATCCATTAACGGGCCCATAACGAAAGCACAATGTCAAAAACGAAATTAGGTTTATGAGGATTAACATTAGGGGTTTTGTTTACCGAAAATCACCCGTATGATGGACTATATTGCCCAAAACCACCCGTTTAATTAATAATTACCGGAAACCACCCATATAACGCATTCCGTCACTCAACAACCACCCGTTGTCAAACTCCGTTTACGAATTATTACACGTGTCATATTTTAATATTTTTTATTAAAATAAATTGAAAAAAAACAAAATAAGGAAATCCTATTAATTTGAGGCCCACATATCAATACTTTTAACAATATTTTAATATAATTTAAAATAAAATAAAATAAAGGAAAATAAACTAAAACCATCGTCTTCGTCCTTCTCCCTCCTCATTTTTCAGATCTGAGTCTTCTTTCTTCTCGAGTTGCAGATCTGGCATAAGCTTCCGGCGACGGCGACGGTAACAATCTCAGGCATCTCTCTGGTAAAGGGCTGAAATGGAAAATTTTTGGTCTTCTTCCTCTTCGGACAAGGGGGAATGGGGTAATTAGTCCGATCGGATTGAATGGGAAGCTTCCACTCCGGAATCTGGCGTTGGGGGCTGCCGCAGTGAAGGAGGCGACTATGGAGGATTCCGATCGTTGACAAGATTCGCAAAGGAGTCGCCACTGGAAATACAGCCCTCGTCGACAAGATTCTGGATGCAATCGGCGACAGAATTCTCTGAGAAGACAGATACGATGGATTTGTCGCCGAGGAAGAAGAATTAGAGGCGAGTGAAGTTGACCTGTAATGATAAATTAGGTTTGCTGAGGAAGAGGAATTAGGGCTAAAATTAGGGCTTCACATCTATTAGCGTTTAATTGGAGATTGTGTTCAAAATTGTTTCAATTAGTTGGTTTGGGTTTTTGGGTGTAATCTATTCTATGGAGTTCTTGCACGAAAGAAGTAAATTAATGGAAGTTTCAAACCTTTATCAAAAGGTTGAAGAAGACCTGTATTTTGTGCGTTGCAGTATTGAATCTTGTTCATGTGTGTGGAGATTTCTGTCTGTTATTATTGCAATATGGAAAGTGATGAATGAGGAGTTGCAGGTGGTTTAAGATGAGTGAAGATGAAAGGATGGCAGTAGTGAAGATGCAGGAGGACGATGAATTCATTTTTTTTCTATTTTTTCTTTTTTAGTTTAAATTATTTACATCTATTAATATAATAGTGCGCCCCAGCTATTTTTTTAATTCTTTTCTTTTCAGTTTAAATGAATAAAAAAAGTTAAAATGTGACACGTCACTATTATTTAACGGAGTTAGACGACGGGCGGTTGTTGAGTGACGGAGGGTGTGATAAGGGTGGTTTCCGGTAATAATGAAAAATACGGGTGGTTTTGGGCAAGTGATTTCCGGTAAAAAAATCCAAGTTTTTATTATATTAGGATAGGATATTCATAATGTATTAAAATGCATTATGGAAGAAATAATGCATTAAAACTAAAAACTATGTTTGGTTGTATAAAAGTTTAAAATGTATTATTGTTGAATATTAACACCGAGAAAAGTTGAGGGATGAGAGAGGTTTCAGAAATACTGGAAGAAACTTAGTACACTTATGTTGTCAAACACACTCAAATATTTAATACATTTTATTAACATATTAAAATTTAATGCAAAATAATATATAAAATATACGTTGGAATCCAAACACACCGTTAACCTCAACGATCTAAAGTGTTCATCACCATTGTAGGGGTGAACTTGGAAAAGGAAAAAATAGAATGGGACTCTCTTATTATGACTCATCAATGTCATCAATGTCAAGAGGATTATATACAAGAACAAGTCTTAAAATTTAGATACAAACGTTATTAATGTGTGTAAATACTTTACATTTTGATTTTTGTAGTAATATATTTTGTGGTTGGAGATTATTTTAACATGTGAATGTTGGAAGGTAGAATATTGGAAATGTGTATGTATAAATATAATAAATAAACATTTGTTTTGTCTACCATTTGCATTACATATGTTTATGAAATAAAAAAAAGAGTCTCTATTAGCTTCTGGATAATCTATTGTATACTAATAATCTCATAACAATTTTACGGTTATAATCTATCTAATTAATTTGTCTAAATTTATTTTTAACATAAAGACATGTTAGAACATTTTACTATAATGGGCTTGACGAACAACAACTATGAATTGGGTCTGCAGCAATGAGTTACAACATATACATATGACTTCATAAATTCGTAAGCTTTATTGAAATGGGGAATTGAAATTATTTATAAAGGAACCAATCAAAACACTTCAAAATTAAATGCGAAGCTTTCTTTTTCTCTCTCCGCAATTTATATAGTAGATTAGATAGAAGATTAACTGACTAACTAACTAACTTGTTAGTATATTATGTACAACCCTAAGTCTACATGTTAATACCCCCTCCCCAAGTTGGATCAGGTGGAACCAATAAAAGACCTAACTTGCTAGTGAAGAAACGATGAAGTTGCTCTCGAGGGGTTTTTGATGCAGGGATAAGATTGTTGTCGATCTAGACACCAAATTCGAAAAAAACTCGATATAGAGAAGATAGGCGAAATTAGACAAGAGATGGAAGAAATAGAAGTCGAATGATAGGCAATGGAACCAAATCAAACAACGATAAAACCCTTGAACTTAGGAACAAGAACCTTACCGAATGATTATGAAACCCCAATGATTACAACCAAACACAATGGCTATGGAAGGCCAAGGCACCTGGAGGATGCTCTATAGAGACTTGATAACACCAACCTTATTGAAGAGATTAACCCACACAAGAACAACTAGCCGAGTTCATCAACAATGCACTATTCTCACAAAAGCTCTCTTTTGAGAGTAAAAACGATAAACATTGTATTCAATATCAATGTCTGGGAACCTAAAACAATCACTAAGGAAAACCTTAAAAAGAGTTTCCTAAAATAACTTAAATGAATAAAATAAATAATCAAGCAGGAAACCTAAACAAACAAAACTCGGGAAAGTGACAAGACCGTAACCGCGTGCACAGTTTTGTTCCGGAACAAATAACATATTCGAACGCCCCGATCATGGTTATGGAGCCGTGATTGAGGTTTTGTCTCTGCAACGCGACTCGTCTACGTCTTCTCCCGAGCTTGGCTCGTCTTGAACTCCAACGACGAACATAGTCTTCAAAGGTGTTTCCAAGGGATTCTCTGTAATGCTAAAATCCTTAGACAAGAATAATGCAACTAACTTGTCTAACTCTTGTTGAACCGAGTCATACCGTCATCGAACTCGGGACAACGTTGGTTGATGCTGCTCAGATCGTCCTTCATCATCCTCCCCTTCTTGAAAAGGATTTGACCTCGAATCTTCAAGCTCTTCTTCATCTCCTTAAAGAGTGTAAGATCTTGAACATTGAATGTTGCACTCACTTGATAAGCACCGGGTAACTCCAAATCATAAACATTGTCTCCAATCTTCTTCAACACCTTGAATGATTTCCTCTCGGTGACAACTTCGAGTGATGCTCTTTGGGAAAGCGCTCTCTCCTTAAATGAACCTAAACGAGTTCTCCTTCCTTGAAGACAACCTTCTTCCTTACTTTCTTTGCCTTGCTAGCATTCTTCACAGCCTTCTCTAGATACTTAACTATTGTCCTATCATGCAACTCCTTAATGTGTTCAACCTGTTTTTCTGCATTGAAATCCACTCTCTCCTTCGTAGGTTACGGTATAAGATCAAAAGGGGTTAACGGATTGAAACCATACACACACTCGAAAGGACTCACCGACGTCGAGGAATGGATGGTTCTATTGTAGGAAAACTCAACATGGTGTAGGGCTTCTTCCCAAGCTTTCAAATTCTTCCTAAAAATGGCTCTAAGCAAAGTGGTTAGAGTCCTATTGGTTGCCTCAGTTTGGCCATCGGTTTGAGGGTGACTAGAAGTAGAGAATAACAACCTAGTTCCTAACTTTTCCCAAAGAGTTCTCCAAAAGTAACTTACAGACTTGTAACCTCTGTCACTCCCAATTAAGCACACCATGTAATCTATCTTTAAAGAACGAGTCAACAACATTATGAGCATCATCGGTTTTGTGACAAGCAATAAAATGAGTCATCTTAGGGAAACTATCAACAACCACAAAAATAGAATCTCTCCCCTTCTTAGTCCTAGACAACCCTACAATAAAGTCCATGCTAGTATCTTTCCAAGGTGTTGTGGGAATAGGCAAAGGAGTATACAATCCATGTGGCTTCACCTTCGACATAGCCCTAAGACATTCCAAACATCTCTTCAAACAATGATCAACATCCCTAAGCATATGAGGCCGATAAAAATGAGCATGCAACATGTGATATGTCTTATTTCTACCAAAGTGTCCCATTAATCCACCTTTATAGCTTCATCAACAAGTAATAATCTCAATAAACACGTAGGTATGCACACTTTATCAACTCTAAATAAGAAACCATCAAACAAGTAAAACTTATCTAACGTTCCTTTTTCCACACAGTGCCAGTAAATCGATCTAAAATTAGCATCATTACGACATAACTCTTTAATGTACGTGAATCCTAACACCTTAGAGTCAAGCTTAACAATCAATGCATGTCTCCTAGAAAGTGCATCATCAACAACATTATCTTTTCCCTTCTTGTATTTGATGATATGAGGGAAAGTTTCAATGAATTACATCCATCTACCATGCCTCCTATCAAGTTTATATCTTGGTCCTAAAATTCTTCCAAGATTCATGATCGGTATGCTTAACAAACTCTCTAGGTCAAAGGAAGTTTTGCGAAGTCCTAAGTACTCTATATAATACATACAATTCCTTGTCATAAGAACATCGTCGTTGTCGCGGCGTGATCCGTTGTATAGTGAAAATGAGGAGGTGAAGGAAATCATTTATCTGTTTGATCTATAAACATGATGACAAAAATAGTCTAGATTCATTTTCATTACAAAATTGTAAAACAAACACCGCCCAATTTTAATTAAAATCTAATTAATGTAAAGACATGGTTGTCTATGGACCTCATCTGGACAATCCCTGATTTGCTAGTAGTTGCATTACAACGAGCGGCAAGCGCTCCTTTCGAACAAAACTTAAAGTCCGTGCGAATGAAGGCATCTTATCCTTTATAGGAAGGACACAAAACATATGAGCCTCATATTCACAATCTTCACATGTATAAAACCACAACTGCGGATCCCGCTTCTCTTGACACTCACTGCAAAGGTAATCCTCTTCCTCCTCGTCGCTACAAAACCGAAGCACCATATGATGATGGTATAGTCCATGTACATGAATAGTTCGATAAGGTACCTTACTTAGGCAAAGACATTCGTAGTGATAAACGAGATTGCACCTCTTACACGAGTAGAAAATTGTGGACACCCCTGCTTCTCCACATGCTGCACATCGACATACCTCGTCTTGTACAGGCGAGATCAGAATAGAGAGGAAATGCTCCTCACAATCATGCCTTATAACCGTTGGCATCGCCCCATATTTGAGATGCGTCTTGAAAAGACAAGACGCGCATTTATCAGAGAAGCTTTTACACCAAGTGCAGGCAAATTTCTCCATAGGTTTCTCCAAGTTATGGTCAAATGACTCGGCACAATCCTTGTGCAAAGCTAAGGTGCAATCCTTGCAAGTGTAGGCGGCGCCATTGACTTGTTTGTCACAAGCCATGCAGTTAGCCTCGTATTCTAGTCCTTGCTCTGAGTAGCGGCTAATGCAATGTCCACCTCTGCAAACACTCTGTTCCGATGTCTTTAAGGATTCAACAATATTGTTGTCTTCCTTAGTACTATGAAGATACTTGGAATGTCGCCAATGATCGTACGCCACAATTATAGGACCGTCCCCTCTCTCACGCGTGATCATGTATTCAACGGCCTCCATGAAAAGAATGGGGACCGAAGGGATTATAACATAGGAATGGTTAAATTGAGGGCCATCTCTAAAAGGATCCAACACGAGCTTTGAGACTCGAATACCGTCGAGTCTCTCAGCATCATCTTCTTGAAATGTCTTCTCAACTTCATCCCAATTCTTAGCCTTAAACCACTTTTGGGCGTAATATGGATTGAAATCCAAGTACCTCTCGAACTTCAACTGCCAAGAGTAGGCGTTCTTAGGCTTACACTCGACGATAACGACGCGTGTTTGTCCCAAGGACTTGGCCAACGTGATGAGATGGTCGAGGTGAGATGTTGACGAGAGAGGGGAGTCGATGACAACGACGTCGAAAATTCCATTGAGATGGGATTTGGCGACATCACAGAGAATTCGAAATGCGAGGTCTCGTGGTTTTCTTGCAGAATTGCTGGGAGAAAGAGGAGGAGATTGAAAGTAATCTGGATGGAGAGTATCGAGGACATCATCGAGAGATAAGATAGGACATCTTAGGGACTTTGCTATGAGGTGTGCAAATTCTGTTTTTCTGGTGAAGGAGGCACCTTTCATGGCTATTATTGATGTACTTCTACTTCCAGATGCCATTGTTTTCTAGTGTTTTATGTTTGTATTATTCAGAAAGGATCCATCGAGTACATTATAACAGTCAAGAACGAAGCACGTATTATGGTTAGGTGTGTGTGAACAAGCTGACTCAATAATATATGCACCGTTCATAACTTCATATAATCATATATATACAAATCTGCAGGTGGAAAGTAGTGTTCCCTAGTGTTTTTCTAGTTTTTTATGCCCAGCACTATATAAAAACATGTAACGTTCAAATATATATACAAATCTGCAGGTGGAAAGTTGTGATTGTTTGTGATCTTCATTCATTTTTCTCAAAAGAAACGTATCTATTCGAAATGCTTTTGAACATAGCCAAAAATACGTGTAACATTTAAAGAAGGATATATTATAAGTGGGAAATAAAATAAGTATGTGATAACAGTATAAATACTTGATGTATTGTAACAGAATCACTTACTCATTCAATACAGAAATAACTACTTTCTCAGCTCTCTCTTCTTCCATGAAAACTATGTTTCCTAACATGGTATCAAACCAATAATCTGTTTCGATTCTTTCTTTCTTCCGCAAATTCACCTCTTGATTTCTTCTACATCACAATTGCTTTATCTTCTGTCTATCGATCATGGTGTCTCCATCCCAGTCACAACAGCAACCGAATCCATGGCAAGTTTCATCTGATGCCAACGATCCTCTGTTCTTGCATCCTTCAGATGGTCCGGGGCTTCTTCTTGTCAACAAATTGTTTGACGACATTGGTTTCTACGCTTGGCATCAATCCATGGTGATTGCGCTTTCTGCGAAGAACAAGCTAGGGTTCGTCGATGGCAAAATGGGGAGACCTGATCGATCAGCTATGATTTTTCGGCGATGGGAGCGTGTCAACAACATGATCATTGCCTGGTTGTTGAATTCGATGGTGTCGGCCATCAGTGGTACTTTCTTGCTTTCTGGTGACGCTCGCCAGATATGGCTTGATGTGAATACTCGATATTCTCAGGTTAACAGTGCACAGAAAATTGCGATTGAGAAACAAATTTCCAATATTTCTCAATCTGCATATGGCATTACTGGATATTTCAATCACATCAAGACTTTATGGGATGAACAAGATTCCATGAAGAATTTTCCTGCCTGCTCCTGTGGTTTAGCAGAGGCAGTTCATAAGCATCAGGATGAGCAACGTCTTCTTCAATTCTTGATGGGGCTCAGTGACTCCTTCGGCATTGTTCGAGGAAATATCCTGATGATGGATCCAATACCTTCAATCTCTCAAGCATATTCAATCTTACTGCAAGAAGAACGTCAAAGAGAGGTACACTCTACTTCACGGCTTTTTATTGAATCTTCTTCTCTCAATGCATCGAGTTCCAATTCTTTGAATGGATCACATGTTGGTGCACCTGACAAACAGGCTGCTAATCTTTGTTCTGGTAGAGGAAAACGCAATTATTTTTGTACTCATTGTAAAAGGTCAGGCCATACAGCTGAGAGATGTTTCAAGATTCATGGCTTTCCTCCTCAAAACAGGAATTCAAGAAATTCACAAGCTAATTCAGTAACAGAAATAGAAGACATCAATTCTTCTTCCGATGCTCCTTCATCTGTTGGCATTCAGAATTTGACCAATGATCAGTATGCACAGTTGCTCAGCGTTCTACAGAAAACTTCATTTGATTCTTCCACATCTTCTAATGCCAATCTTGCTGGTATGCCTTATATCTACACATCTCTACATTCTGCTAGATCTTTGTTTACAAGAGATACTTGGATCATTGATACGGGAGCTAGTGATCACATGAGTTTCAATGTTGAATTTTTTAAGGAATTGAAACCATTGTTGAATCCTATTCATATTTGTCTACCAAATGGTACAGTCATTGATGTGACTTTATGTGTATCAGTTACACTATCATATCAGATTACTTTACATGATGTTCTCTATGTGCCTCAGTTTCGATTCAGCCTTCTTTCAGTAAGTAAATTGTGCTCTCAAATGGAATGTCAAGCAGTATTTGATTTTGATAAGTGCTGGTTACAGGGATCAACTCTGAAGGGTCATTTGCTGCTTGGTAGCCTTCATAACAGATTATATGTGCTGCCTGTTGCTGGTCCTTCTGCTTTACATGCTTCAAATAATGTTGCTTCTAGTGTAGTTAAGTCCAAAGAGTTGTTACTTTGGCACACTCGTTTAGGTCATTTACCTTACAGTAAACTCAAGAATATTATACCTGTTGCTTGTAATAATGAAGCCATTTTGGCTTGTGACATTTGTGCTAAAGCCAGATTACAAAGGAAACCTTTTCCTACTAGCTCCATATCTACATCTTATGCTTTTGAGTTGCTTCATGTAGGTACTTGGGGACCATTTAAACATGCTACACATGATGGTCACAAATACTTTATTACAATAGTTGATGACTACACCAGGATTACTTGGACTCACCTAATGGAAACTAAAGGCACTACATTCTCCTTGCTTCAGTCATTTGTTGATATGGTGAAGCTTCAGTTTGGCAAGTTAGTGAAGGTTGTCAAATTCGATAATGCTTTTGAGCTTGGGACAAGTACAATAGGCATTCAATTCTTCTCTTCCAGAGGCATAATTCATCAGACTACTTGTGTTCATACTCCTCAACATAATGGAGTAGCTGAAAGGAAACACAAGCATCTACTTGAAACTACCAGGGCTCTTCTATTCCAATCCCAAGTTCCTATTCAGTTTTGGGGTCACTGTCTCTTAACCTCAACCTATTTGATAAATAGGTACCCTTCTTCTACCCTCAATGGCATTTCTCCTTATGAAAATTTATATGGTTATGTGCCTTCCTTTCAACATCTTAAGAATTTTGGATGTCTAGCTTATGCAAGTTCTTACAAACCAGGAAGAGACAAATTAATGCCTAGAGCTATTTCCTGTGTTTTCCTTGGTTATCCATATGGCACTAAGGGTTATAAACTCTTGGATATTACCACTAATAAAGTTTTCACCTCAAGAGATGTTACTTTCCATGAAAATTTATATCCTTTCTCTAGTACACCACAACCTACCTCACAAATTACTTTACCTATTTCTGTGCAAGACTTTTGCACAGATAGTACACTCCATACCCCTATTCCACCACCTACTAATATCCCAGACCAAACACATAGCTCTTCACCTCCACAAATACATATTCCTCCTCCTTCCTTACCCATTGTAAGAAGGACTTCTCGAGCTACCAACCCACCATCCTATCTACAAGATTACTTTTGTAATTTTGTATCCCCAAATTTCACTCAATTTCCTACCACTGCTTTTTCTTTCTCAGCTCTTTCCTTAGCCTCTCAAACTATGTTATCCCATTTACACCACACCAGTGAACCTATTTTCTATGAAGAGACTGTTCATTATACGAATTGGGTCAAAGCTATGGATCTAGAGCTCTCTGCTTTAAAGGCAAACAATACTTGGGATATTGTTGAATTACCAAAAGTTAAGAGACCTATAAGTTCTAAATGGGTTTATAAACTGAAATTCAAGGCTGATGGGAGTCTTGAAAGACATAAGGCACGTCTGGTGATTAAGGATTGTACTCAGAGGGTTGGCGTTGATTTTCATGAGACATTTTCTCCAGTAGTCAAGCTAACTACAATTAGAGCACTTGTTGCCACAACAGTCAAGAAAGGTTGGATCATGTCACAGTTAGATATCAACAATGCATTCCTTCATGGTGATATTGACAGTGAAGTGTATATGAAGGTTCCTTTAGGCATTGCTCATCTACATCCTAACAAGGTGTGTAGACTTAACAAGTCCCTCTATGGCTTGAAACAAGCCTCTAGACAGTGGTACAGTAAACTTTTAGATGCTCTTATTCTACATGGATTCATTCAGTCATTGAATGACTACAACTTATTCTACAAGAAAAACACTACTTCAACATTGTTTATAGTTATATATGTTGATGACATCTTGTTAGTAGGAAATGACCAGGAGGAGATCAATTCAGTAAAGAGCTTTCTTCATCAGACTTTCAGCATAAAGGACCTAGGCCTTATCAACTATTTTCTTGGCATGGAATTCCTTCACACAACATCAGGCCTTGTAATAACACAAAGGAAGTTCATACAAGAGTTATTACATGATTTATGTCCTACAGATTCTAAGACTGTCTCTAATCCCTTAGACAGTTATGTCAAGCTAAAGCCTACAGATGGTAAACTCCTTACAGATCCTACTCCTTACAGAAAATTGGTGGGCAAGCTAAATTTTTTGGTGAATACAAGACCAGACTTGGCTTTCTCTGTTCAGTACTTGTGCCAGTTTATGCATGCTCCTTCTTCTGCTTACAGGTCAACTGCAATTCATACACTCCAGTACATTAAGGGCACAACTCACATGGGTCTTTTCCTGCCATCTACACCAGAATTCAACTTGGAGGCTTACTGTGATTCAGATTGGGCAGCTTGTCCAACAACAAGAAGGTCTGTCAGTGGCTTTTACATCAGTCTTGGAGGAGCACCATTGTCTTGGAAATCCAAGAGGCAAGTCACTGTGTCCCTTTCTTCAGCAGAAGCAGAATACAGATCTTTAAGGAGTGTCACAACAGAATTGGCATGGCTTAGCAGGTTGCTTCATGAGCTTGAAGTCTCAAATGTTCAACCTATACCAGTAAAGTGTGATTCTCAGTCAGCCATTTACATAGCACGGAATCCTGTATTCCATGAAAGAACTAAACACATAGAACTAGATTGTCATTTTGTTAGAGAGAAATTTTTAGAAGGTCTAATTTCTCTCATTCATGTACCAACATCTTTGCAAGTTGCAGATGTGTTTACTAAAGCTCTTCCTAGTTCTAGTCACTATAGTGTACTTCCCAAGTTGGGTTTGATTCACTACGAATCACCCTCCAACTTGAGGGGGGATGATAACAGTATAAATACATGATGTATTGTAACAGAATCACTTACTCATTCAATACAGAAATAACTACTTTCTCAGCTCTCTCTTCTTCCATGGAAACTATGTTTCCTAACAGTATGTCAAGATGTGAAGTGATATTGAAAAGAACGAAAATTCACAATTTTTTTTTCACTCATGAAATGGAATTAGTAAGATTTGGTCAAAAACCTTGGTCCAGTGGTTTGATATTAAATTTTCTTAAATATTCTATTTAAGAGTCTCAAGTTTGGTTTCTGCTAAAGATATGTATGAAACTATTGATGTAGGAAGAGAGCTACCATTTGATGTGTCAACCATATATCGAACCATTAAATTAAACTTGCTCCATGACAAAAATAAAAGAAACCTTTGATAGAGGTAGATGCAACTAAAAAGATTTTGTATTTGCAAACCATTTTTAACTAATTCTCTATTAAAAAAGAAGGTCATTTGTGATTTTTTTATGATCATTTTTATATCTTTTAGTGTTAGGAAAAAAAAAATTAACACTATCTAATAATATCAAAGTAATCGGTGTAAAAAAATGATTATATGTCATTGTAGCCATTTCACAAAACCAATACCGACATAGTGTCGAATTTTACAAATCCGTTTATTATTTATACAAATATCAATTTCTTTTGGACGTGAATCTCATGATAAAGTCACTTAAAGAGATAAAAAAATAATGATCTAAGTTATTGGATGTCAAAATTTAACTAGTTATCCCCCACTTGTAGTGGGGGTAGGTGTGGATGTCCAGCGGCCTTCCGACGACCACTCGACGACTTCCTGACAACTACACGGTGGCTGTCCGATAGAGGTCCGGCGGAGGTCTGGCGACGGTCCAGCGGTGCTTCAACAATAAATGAAAAAGTTAAAGTATAAAAATAAATAAAAATTTAAGTCTAATTCAAATTGGTGAACATTTAAGTATAATCTGATGAACATTTAAGTATAATGTGATGAACATTCCGTTGATGAACATGTAAGTAAAATGTGATGAACATTCAACAGAGTATGTTAAAATGAACATTTATCAACATTTGGATGAACATTTATGAACAACGTGATGAACATTTAAGCCGATTGTAATAAACTTTTGAGTAATGAACATTTTATTAGATCTTTATGATCATTAAAGGATGGTTGATGAACATTTAAGTATGAGATGATGAACATTTAGGTAATTTGTGATGAAAATCAAGTGTTTTTTTTACTCGAAATTATATTAAAGTGGTGTTCCACATAAGTGGTGGTTCGGTGGTCCGACGGTGGCTTGATGGTGGGACAGTGGTGGTGCAGTCGTGGTGGTGCGGTGGTGGTCCGTCGTTTGTCCAAATAACATAATCATTTAAGTGTAATAAATTTGGTAAACATTTAAATATAATTTGATGAACATTTAATTGATGAATGATAACAACAATTTGTCGTTCTAATTGCTCATATGCAAGTAATCCAAACAAACCTAATATGCAGTCCTAGGCAAGTAAGGGTCGAGTGCTCATGGAGACAGATTCTAGTTCAGTATGAAATATATGTGTCAATCAAGTAACCAAAGGGGGGTTTTGTTTGTCTTAAGTAACCAAACATGCAAATAGTAACAAGTAAAATATTATGGAATCAGTAATTGGGAAATAGCTCAGCCAAACAAATATCCACACTTTATGACAAGTTGATCCTAGATAACTTATTCAATATCTCATGCAATGGAAATTCCTATTCCTTTCTGAAATAGCTATTAGCACAACCAGATACTAATAGCTCTAACTAATCAAACAACCATGAAACTATCAAGATTCAGTTTAATAGCAGCATTAAGATCAGGAATATAATCAGGATACATCAACATAAAACAACAAGCTTTTATCCTAGATGTAAATCAATTCTCTCCACGTAAGACTAGCACAACCAGATACTAGCACAATGCAGTTGCTACTACGAATTAGATATGCTCAACCAGTAACAATCTAATTCTGCAATAGATCAATAAAGACGATACCTAGATGATCAGGCTAGAAACAATCAATATTAATCACGAAAGATTCAAGCAAGAGAATAGATTAATTCCAAGCAATTGATAAGGAACGAGAAATCTCACAACTTAATCAAAACGAATGCTTCAATTGTCTGACTAAGCAAAAGGGCTTAGCTCTTCATAACAAATGTCTGCTGATGAAAAGAAAAAGTGTAAACGGGGTTAGAGAAGAACATGCTCTCCTCTAACCTAATTATATAAAAGATATCCTAGAATAAAACATAAAAACGAGTTTAAACAAATAAGGAAAAATAACAAAAACAATAGAAAATAAGATTGCAATTTTCGGATCTGACAGAGGCAGCGGTCGCTGCCTTTTGGGCAGCGGTCGCCGACAGAGAGACTTCAGATTCTTCCCGTAGATGGGCGGCGATCGCCGTAGGTTTATCCGCCAGTAATGGTCTTCATATTCTTTTGTCTTCTCGTCGGTCTTCTGCTGGCTTCTCTTCTTCTTCTGTAATAAGTCTCTAATATCAATATAAAGCTCCATACGTCGTCTTCACTCCAAATGCATGAATAAGCTCCAAGACGCTCCTAAAACTCAGTAATCTCAACCTAAAACACCATACTTACACATTATGATATCGTGTGTATCAAACTCCCCCACACTTGAATCTCTACTCGTCCCGAGTAGATAGAAAACTAGTACCCATCATCAATATAGCTCATAGACACCCAAGTACACAAGAGAACTCAATACTAAGAATATTGCACCTAAACATGTAAGCTCATAACTCTAAACAAGTGAAATCACAAACATCCTAGCTAACAACCAACAAACTCCAACTCAAACAACACCAAATAGTCTCATCCTCCAACAACACTAACAAATGTGATCAAAGAAATCATTACCAAAACTAACTCCTTATAGCTCCAAAATATCCTACCCAAATTCCTCCTTATATCACCTCCAACTTATGTCACCTCGCCAAAACAATAATGAATCCTAAAAATCTCTCTTTTCTTACCGCTCATTTTGCTTAGGCGCCCTCTCGGGTTTTCATCCTAACCACTCATTAATTGTTCCAGGGCTCACAAAAACTCACATCTCTCAAGACTTCATATTACCCCAACCTAGAGATGGTCCAAGCCACCTGCTTATTGCATAGATCTTGCTATCTCAGGATTTTTCTGCCTTTTTTCATATTTTTGTGGCTTTTTCTATTTTTAATTTTAATTTTAATTTTATTTTTTTGTATTTTTTCAGAATCATAGTATCAAAATAACAATAACAAGTACAATATCTACTCCCCACATTTAAAGGTGACATTGTCCTCAATGAATTAAAGACTGAACGATAAGGGAAAGTAAAGAGAGTACCGCTACTGAGGTGGTGGATAATGCTGAGTCATGAAAATGTCCCAGGACCGCATCTGATCTTCTAAGCTCTGTATGTTCTCGGTCTGCCGCTACTGAATGGTACGGAAATCAAGTTGATTGTCAACAAGCTGAGTAAGCTGACCTCTCATGAAGCTCTGTTCATCACTGAAGAACTGTTGTTGCTGCCTGAACTCCCTAAAATCAACCTCCATTGCCTGTTGCCTCGTATCCATCATCTACATCATCTGAAATATCTGCCTCTGCATATCATCAGAACTCATAGAAGGAGGGGTGGGATCACCCATCTCAGTGTCTTCCTCATCTTGCTCAGCAGGTGCACGTGAGGGTCCAGCAGAAGAGCTTTCAGAAGCGCCCAACCGATACCTACTTATATCAAAGTCCACATACTTGGGTCGAAAAGGCATCTCTACTCGAAGAGGAAACTTGATCTTGTGACATCCTCTTGAACCATAAGTCCAATAGTGCGTGCCTTCCATGTGTGACAAAACACCCACATGCCTCATCTTGACACAGTCATACAGAAAGCTTGGAGAAACCTGTGATTTTTCATCCGGAAGTGGGATGTCAAGGGACAAAGCAATTAAAGATATCATTCCACCGATCACATTCCTGCCTTTCTTGGCACCCTGATATTTCTTACAACACCCCAAAAATAAGGATAACCAATCCTGCACCAATGAGCATTCTGGTGTCATGCTCCAAACTGCTGTCAGGTCTAGATACGGCAGCTTGTTCAGCTCTGATTGGCCTAAGAAAGCCATCCTGATTACCTTGTGAGTTAGTCGGAGACAAGGATGTGACCATTTATAATTATATTCTCCACCTTTGGCCCATACCAAAAATCCAAATACTCACAAGTGTCTGCCCATGCGGATTCCTTAGAGGGTGGCTTGGTAATTCCAAGCGCAGAGTTGAGTTCGTCGTAACTCATTGAGGGTGGACACAAATTCTTGTTTTTCTAGCCTTTTCTTCCTCTCTTTTTGCTCAGGAGTTAACTGTGGGTGAGAGCTAGCGGTACGCTTCATCATTCAATCAACAACAACAACCAAGAGCAACAACAACCAAGAACAACCACAACTACACCAAAATTCTCAAAACTCACAAGGCCAAAAGTAATCCTCCAAATCAAACCAAAGCTTCAACAATCACTATTATCAATTCCAATCAATCCTCAATAACAACCAAATAGCAATATCCTCCACAAATCATCAACCAAATAGCCCAAACCCTAGAATTCGAATTTCAAGTTCTAGGTGAAGAGGGGGGCTTACCAAACCAAAATTGAAGATAGTGGAGGTTAGAATAGACTCCGGGGATGTCGAAAACTGAACGGAGCCGAGGAAGAGAGCACAAAATCTGACGAGATCAACCCACGATGAAGAGGCGGCGGTCGCTGCTGGCTGGGCGGCGATCGCTTCTTTGCTGGTGAGGCGAAACGTCGACGGGAGGAAGGTCGCCGGCTGGTCGTGAGAGGGAGGGGAGAGGGCGGCGGCGCTGGTGTGAGAGAGGAGAGGGTTTGTTTTTGAGGGTTTGTGTGGGAGAGAAAAGGTAAGGGAAGGGTTTGTGTTTGAGTTTGGTAAAGTGAGGGTGAGGGGAAGAAGGTATAATACCGATATCTGCACTCTATTTTTTTCATTATTTTCAATTTTTCTTTTTCTTTTTTTTTTTAATTTTTTTATAAAAATCTCACATATATTTTTTTTTCCGCTCGGGTTTAGAAACCATACCTGAGAGGCGGCGATCGCTGCCATTAATTGACAAAAGCCGTAGCAAAAAAGAATTGGCGACGATCGCTGCTTTTTGGGGCAGCGGTCGCCGGAGGCAAGGCGGCGGTCGCCGCCATTTTGCAGCGGTCGCTGCAATTTAATGTCAGAATGCCATAGCGAAGAGGAATTGGCGGCAGGGGCTGCTTTTGGGGCGGCGGTCGCCGGAGGTCTGGCGGCGGTCGCTGCCTGGTTGCTGCCTTCACTTCGTGGCATCGTCCAATGGTTTTCCTGAACAACTTAGTTCCAAACAAAAGCGTACGGAAGAGAATTAATGTGAGAGATATTTATTGAAGAAAATAACTACCTATCATCGGGTTGCCTCCCGATAAGCGCCTTAGTTAATGTCGTGGCTCGACATCGTACTCAGATGATTCAGCTGACATCATTCGGTTTCGAGATAACCGATCCTTTCTTGAACTCTTTGTTGAACCACACATGGAAGGATCTAAACCTTTTTCCATTCACTTTGACCACCTTATCCTTAGCAATGAAAGTAATGTCCTTCTCTTTCCCTTTGTTGATCTTATCGGGCGGTTGTTGAAGCTCAATCTTAAGTGCCTGCACACTAGAAGACAATGGTTTCTCGCCTGACAAGGTTAGCGCAGTGGGGCTAATGCCCAATGGATGAGAAGGGAACTTACCGCCGGGGTCTAAAATAGCCTGAACTTCCTGCAAATTAGTAGATAAAGCAACATCTATAGGTGGATCTCCTATGACATTCTCTACAATAGGTTGTAATTTATCCAAACAAGTAGGATTGATCACATCGATAATATTTAGGGAATTTTTCTCAATGGGGTTCATATCATATATATTGTATTGAACCTTATCCCCTTCAAACTCCATAGTCAAAGCACCTGTACTCACATTAATATTTGTATTTGCAGTCTTTAGAAAAGGTCTCCCTAACAGAATAGGGGTTGCATGTTTATCATGGTTCATGTCAAGCACGAAAAAATCAGCAGGAAAAGTAAGATCATCAACTTGAACAAGAACATCCTCTATTACTCCAATAGGTCGCACATTAGATCGATCAGCTAGTTGAATAACTACTCTAGTCTCATGAATAGGTCCTAACCCCAAGGTTTCACATAGAGATGAAGGTAGAACATTAATGGAAGCACCCAAATCTAATAAATCTTTATCGAACTTGATACCTCCAATTGTACATGGGATTGTAAACATACCTGGATCTCCACATTTCTTAGGCAAACTCTTCTGAAATACAGCTGAGACATGCTCAACGACTTTCTCCTTCTTTTGACTATTCTTGTCTTGAGCTTTCTTTGTGGTGCACATCTGCTTCAGAAACTTTGCATAACGAGGGACAAATTTGATCATATAAGGAGAGGACGGTTTACCTCAACGTTTCTGAACATCTCAAATATGTCCTTGTCTTGCTTAAGTGGATCGGTACGCTGCAGTGCAGATGGGAATGGTGCAACAGGTTTCCACTCTGGCAGAATTGGCTTTTCTCTAGCTTGATTTTATTGAACATCATCCTGCTTCATTCCACTTCTCAAGGACATTGCACTTACATTTCGAACAATCGGATTCTCTTCAGTTTGGGATAGGAGGTTCCCTGAATCCTTTGCTTCAAGCTTGCTCACCACTTGAGAAATCTGACCTATGTGTCGTTTCAAGTTCTGAATACTAGATTTTGTAGCTTCTTGGAATTGCAATGTGTTTTGCATCAACATTTTCATCATATCCTCCGTAGATGAAGATGAGTTCCTCCAACCAGAATTGTGATTGTTGGGTTGAGAGTCATACCTGGGCCTTTGTTGATATCCTCCAACTGCGTTTGCTTCTTCTTGGTGTATTGGGCAAGCATCAGTTGGATGAAGTTCATCCCTGCAAATCTCACAAGCCTTAGCTTGCTGAGGTGTTCCTTTCAGCTTCAGGCGTCTCACTTCTTCTTTCAGAATGTCAAAGTCAGTCTGGTCAACAGTAGATTGAGAACCTGCAGCTAGTAGTGTTTGAGAACCTCTCCCACTGAACTGCCTAGAATCATCAGCTAGCGTTGCAAAGATCTCTAAGGCTTCCTCATATGTCTTCTTCAAGACGTTCCCACCACATGCAGCATTTACCATCCTACGGTCATCCTCGCGAAGACCTCCATGAAGATATAGAATCAAATCATGCTTTTCATAGCCATGATAAGGACAACTTGTAACCAGACTCTTGAAACGCTCATAATAGTCATAGAGAATTTCATTAGATTGTTGCTCAATATTGCTGATTTTCTTCTTCAGATGATTAGACTTAATTGTTGGAAAATACTTATCGAGAAACACCTTCTTCAATTCAACCCAAGTAGTGATGCTCCCTGGAGTCAAAGAATGATACCAGTCCTTAGCCGATTCCTTAAGAGAGAAGGAAAAGTCTCTCATCTTCATCTGATCTTCAGTGATATCAGATGGACACATGCTAGTGCAAACCTCATGGAACTCAGTTAAGTGCTTGTTAGGATCCTCTAACGGTAGTCCATTGAATTTCGAAAGTATATGTATCACTTCCGTCTTAAGCTCAAACTTAATGCCCTCAGTGAGTGCAGGAAATTGCACTGCTCGAGGCGCTTGCACAAGATCCAGTGCCGTCAAGGATTCAATAGTAACACATGCTTCTAGCTGCCTGATGCCGTGCACGAATAGCCTTGCGAGTACGAAGAAGAGTTCTCTCAATTTCTGGATCTAAATCAAGAGGTAAATTATTAGTAGCACGGGTGTGAACCATAAGATAGGTTCACACCAAGATTGGCACACAAATCACACACAAAAACAATTAGAATTGTTGCCTCCCCGACAACGGCGCCAATTTGATAACAACAATTTGTCGTGCTAATTGCTCCTATGCAAGTAATCCAAACAAACCTAATATGTAGTCCTAGGCAAGTAAGGGTCGAGTCCTCAGGGAGACAGATTCTAGTTCTGTATGAAATATATGTGTCAATCAAGTAACCAAAGGGAGGTTTTGTTTGTCTTAAGTAACCAAACATGCAAATAGTAACAAGTAAAAGATTATGGAATCAGTAATTGGGAAATAGCTCAGCCAAACAAATATCCACACTTCCTATGACAAGTTGATCCTAGATAACTCATTCAATATCTCATGCAATGGAAATTCCTATTCCTTTCTGAAATAGCTATTAGCACAACCAGATACTATTAGCTCTAACTAATCAAACAACCATGAAACTATCAAGATTCAGTTTAATAGCAGCATTAAGACCAGGAATATAATCAGGATACATCAGCATAAAACAACCAGCTTTTATCCTAGATGTAAATCAATTCTCTCCACATAAGACTAGCACAACCAGATACTAGCACAATGCAGTTGCTACTACGAATTAGATATGCTCAACCAGTAACAATCTAATTCTGCAATAGATCAATAAAGACGATACCTAGATGATCAGGCTAGAAACAATCAATATTAATCATGAAAGATTCAAGCAAGAGAATAGATTAATTCCAAGCAATTGATAAGGAACGCGAAATCTCACAACATAATCAAAACGAATGCTTCAATTGTCTAACTAAGCAAAAGGGCTTAGTTCTTCATAACAAATGTCTGCTGATGATAGAAAAAGTGTAAACGGGGTTAGAGAAGAACAGGCTCTCCTCTAACCTAATTATATAAAAGATATCCTAAAATAAAACATAAAAACGAGTTTAAACAAATAAGGAAAAATAACAAAAATAATAGAAAATAAGATTGCAATTTTCGGATCTGACAGAGGCAGCGGTCGCTGCCTTTTGGGCAGTGGTCGCCGACAGAGAGACTTCAGATTCTTCCCGTAGATGGGCGGCGATCGCCGTAGGTTTAGCCGCCAGTAATGGTCTTCATATTCTTCTGTCTTCTCGTCGGTCATCTGCTGGATTCTCTTCTTCTTCTGTAATAAGTCTCTAATATCAATATAAAGCTCCATACGTCGTCTTCATTCCAAATGCATGAATAAGCTCCAAGACGCTCCTAAAACTAAGTAATCTCACCCTAAAACACCATACTTACACACTATGATATCGTGTGTATCAATGAACTTTAAGTATACTGTGATGAACATTCAGTTGATGAGCATTTAATTATAATGTGATGAACATTCAGTAAAGTATGTCAAAATGATTATTTATCAACATTTTGATGGACATTTATGTACAGCGTGATGAACATTTAAGCCGATTGTAATGAACTTTGAGTAATGAGCATTTTATTAAATCCTTGTGAACATTTGAGTATGAGATAATGAACATTTAAGTATGAGATTATGAACACTTAGGTGATTTTTTTATGAGAATCAAGTGTTTTTAATAGAAGTTATATTAAAGTGGTGTTCCACATAAGTGGTGGTCCGGTGGTCCAGCGGTGGCTTGATGGTGGGTCCGTGGTGGTGCAGTCATGGTGCGGTGGTGGTCCGGTGATGGTCCACCGTTTGTCCAAATATCATAAGCATTAAAGTGTAATAAACTTGGTGAACATTTAAATATAATTTGATGAACATTCAGTTGATAAACATTTTAGTATAATGTGATGAATATTCAATTGATGAACATTTAAGTATAATGTGATGAACATTCAATTGGTGAACATTTAAGTAGATGTGATGAACATTCAGTTGGTGAATATTTAAGTATAATAATTGATGAACGTTAAGTAGAGTATGTCCAAATGAACATTTACGAACATTGTGATGAACATTTAAGTCAATTGTAACGAACTTTTGAGTAATAAATAATTTTGTAATATTTGTGAAAAAATTTATACATCTTTGTGACAATTTTGTTCTAACGAATCTCGGAGGTGGTCCGGCGAGGTCCGGCAGTGATCCGACGTGGTCGGAGGTGACCCAGAGGTAATCCTGCAGTGGTCAGAGGTGGTCAACGATAATCAGAGGCAATCCAAAAGTGCTCAAAGGCGGTCCAGTAACAGTCTGACGGTTTAATCTTTCTCTTCTCCACCTTTTGAATCTCCTCTTAAATCCCTGCAGCATTAGATGGAAATGAAATAAACCAAAACATAAAAGAAACAATAAGCAATAACTAATTATATTTTCGCTTAAATAAAGAAGCAGTTTCAATCTGTGAAATGAACCAACATACACTAATTCAATTTCAGCTTCAATCAATTATTTTTATAACATGCCATATCCTTAAAAAATTATTGTATCACTAGATCCGGAACCCCGCGCTTCGCGCGGGTATGAAACGCGTTTTTTAAACGGTTTAATGTTGTTGAATTGGTGTATCCAAATTGGATCGGGGTATTTGATAAGCGGTGTTTTACATACCGCAACTATGGATTATTAGCTAGTTTTGTATAGGATTATGTTATTTGTTTCTATGTAATCTGTATCATGGAGTTGTTCGAGAGAAGATTTACATACGAGATTCCAAGAGATGATACAAGCATTGGAAGCATTGAAGCATAAGGAAGAAGCTGCTGAAGACGAAGACGAAGACGAAGACGAAGACTTGAAGAAATCAGCAATTCTGCCTCAGACAACAAGCCGCACCCGCGGGTCTCAAGCCGCGCCCGCGGCTCTCACCTTCAGCCAAAGGTTACGAAGAAGCTCAAGCCGCGCCCGCGGGTCTCAAGCCGCGCCCGCGGCCCTCTGCCATCCAGAAGAAGCTGACGAAATCCAAAACCGCGCCCGCGGCTCTCAACCCGCGGGTGCGGTTCCTCGACAGAAGAATCAAATTGAAGTCTTTGCCATTTGAAGTAATTTGTGTTTAATTTTGTAACTTTCCATACGTTTTTTAGACCTTAATTAGGCTGTTACATCTGCTAATACTATATAGGTAGTGGATGATCATTCTTGATCATCTAACCTTTGTTTTTGCTTAAGTTTTTGGAAGAGTTTTCACAAACTTATGAGTTGCTAAAGTTCCTTTGTTTCACTTGGCGTTTGAAGCTTTTGGATTCAACAAGTTGTGAGTTTATCCTTTCCCTTTGTCTAACTCTTTGATTGTCTCAACTCTCTTGTTTGTATTGTCGATGAACTAGATTTACTACTTTAGATTGATCACCTAAGTTAGTTGTGTCTTGTTCATATTGCTAGAGTTTGATACTTCTAGTTGAATTATCATACTTGTTGTGTAGCACAATCTATTTGCATGAACTAGTTGTGATTGTTAATAGAGAAGAGAGTTGAGTACATGTCGAGTATCCGACTAGTTGTCCATGATATTGCATGTATCTATCTATTCCTGAATGCATTGCTACTTTGTTATTGAACTTTGATAGTTTCGAGGTTATAATCGAGTAAGGGTTATTAGGACTAGTTGGACTAATAACTATTCAAGAACAGGAATTAGAACGATCACTTGAGAACTTGACATAGGGGTAAAAAGGATTCTAAGATCAACTTGTTAATCTAATTGTGGATAATCGCTAAGTGAAACACTTCGCTTAATCTTATTATAATCGAGTTGACTTTCGATACTTCGTATCAAAACCACAAAAACCCCCCCCTTTGGTTACGTTTATTGATTAGTCATTGTGATAACTTAAAAATTTGATAAACTGATTCTCTTGGGATTCGACCCTTACTTGCGTACTATATTACTTAGTTTGCATGTTAGGATTACTTGACTTGGCACACGACAAATTCGCCTCGTCAAAATGAGTGACATGAGTGTCCCCGGCAACGGCGCCAAATTTGACGAGGCGAATTTGTCGTGTGCCAAGTCAAGTAATCCTAACATGCAAACTAAGTAATATAGTACGCAAGTAAGGGTCGAATCCCAAGAGAATCAGTTTATCAAATTTTTAAGTTATCACAATGACTAATCAATAAACGTAACCAAAGGGGGGGGTTTTTGTGGTTTTGATACGAAGTATCGAAAGTCAACTCGATTATAATAAGATTAAGCGAAGTGTTTCACTTAGCGATTATCCACAATTAGATTAACAAGTTGATCTTAGAATCCTTTTTACCCCTATGTCAAGTTCTCAAGTGATCGTTCTAATTCCTGTTCTTGAATAGTTATTAGTCCAACTAGTCCTAATAACCCTTACTCGATTATAACCTCGAAACTATCAAAGTTCAATAACAAAGTAGCAATGCATTCAGGAATAGATAGATACATGCAATATCATGGACAACTAGTCGGATACTCGACATGTACTCAACTCTCTTCTCTATTAACAATCACAACTAGTTCATGCAAATAGATTGTGCTACACAACAAGTATGATAATTCAACTAGAAGTATCAAACTCTAGCAATATGAACAAGACACAACTAACTTAGGTGATCAATCTAAAGTAGTAAATCTAGTTCATCGACAATACAAACAAGAGAGTTGAGACAATCAAAGAGTTAGACAAAGGGAAAGGATAAACTCACAACTTGTTGAATCCAAAAGCTTCAAACGCCAAGTGAAACAAAGGAACTTTAGCAACTCATAAGTTTGTGAAAACTCTTCCAAAAACTTAAGCAAAAACAAAGGTTAGATGATCAAGAATGATCATCCACTACCTATATAGTATTAGCAGATGTAACAGCCTAATTAAGGTCTAAAAAACGTATGGAAAGTTACAAAATTAAACACAAATTACTTCAAATGGCAAAGACTTCAATTTGATTCTTCTGTCGAGGAACCGCACCCGCGGGTTGAGAGCCGCGGGCGCGGTTTTGGATTTCGTCAGCTTCTTCTGGATGGCAGAGGGCCGCGGGCGCGGCTTGAGACCCGCGGGCGCGGCTTGAGCTTCTTCGTAACCTTTGGCTGAAGGTGAGAGCCGCGGGCGCGGCTTGAGACCCGCGGGTGTGGCTTGTTGTCTGAGGCAGAATTGCTGATTTCTTCAAGTCTTCGTCTTCGTCTTCGTCTTCGTCTTCAGCAGCTTCTTCCTTATGCTTCAATGCTTCCAATGCTTGTATCATCTCTTGGAATCTCGTATGTAAATCTTCTCTCGAACAACTCCATGATACAGATTACATAGAAACAAATAACATAATCCTATACAAAACTAGCTAATAATCCATAGTTGCGGTATGTAAAACACCGCTTATCAAACTCCCCCATACTTAGACCTTGCTCGTCCCCGAGTAAGCTAAAAGAAACTTACTCTTTTACAATAATCACTCAAAGATCTCAGGAAGTATGAAAAAGAAAGAAACTACAAATTACTAACACATTTAGTATACAAACAATATGATGAGAAAGAAATCTATCAATTTTGGTCTTCCATAGTGGTTATCATGCAAAAAATTTTGTCCTAAGACACTCATGTCACTCATTTTGCCTAGGCGCCTCGAAAGGTTTTCACCTAGCCACTCATTTCATTTTCAATCTCACCATTCCTTACCGCCCTCAAGTCCTTTTTTGCCAAGCCTAATGCAAGCCGAACTACCCGCTTATTGCATGGATTTTTCCATCCCAGGATTTTCATTTGCCTTTTTTTCGTATTTTTGTGGCTTTTTCTGTTTTTAATTCCATGCAAAGTACAACAAAATAAAAACCGAAGGGAAATAACAAGAAAATGAAACTACTCTAGGATAAGCAATGAACTAATTTCCCTCCCCCATACTTGTAGTGCACAATGCCCTCAGTGTGTAAGACATAGAAAAATAATGAGGAAGAGAGAAAGAAGCTCACTGATCCGGGTCATCCCGGTTTGGATATTCGGGCCAACGAGCATGCATGTCGAGCCGTAAGTCATCCACCGACTGCTGCAGCCTCTCAAAATTGTGGTTCACCGTCTGCTGCAGCCTCTCAACATTCTGGTTCACCGTCTGAACCGACTGGTAGACATACTCAATCCGCTCGAAAAGACGCTGCTCCCAAGGTACGTCAGCAGGAGCTGCAGAAGACGAGCCTTCGCCCCATTGCCTCTGAGGCTGAAAATGAGGGGCAGGCTCCTGGAAGTCGTCATCATCATCATCCTCAAGGTCAGCTGGCTGCTGATCCAGCTGCGGAACCGGCTCCTGTATGCTGATTCCACCTCGAGCTCGTCTTCTAGCAGCTGCACGAGGGGGAGCGGGTGCTGGGTTGAGCCTAAAGGTATGGGCTGGCCCGTAAGCAAAATCCTCGGTGAGAGCAATCTCGGGAGGACCGAGCCAAACCCACATCCGCTCGTCTTCATTTGCTGGAACTGACTTGAGCCACCTAAGTCGGGTTTGCAGAAACGTGGTATCCAGCAAATAGGGACCCAGTGAGGGGTCCGGACTACCTACGCAGTCAAGCGTCTCCCAGTCGGGGACGACAGCCTCTAGGATGAGGGTGATCATGCCACCCAAAGTAATCTGTCCCTTCGGTTTTGAGCGGGCTGTCTTACAAGAGTGAACAAAAAGTGAGAGCCAATCCGGAATTACCTGACATTCCGGCATGAGAGCATACAGATACTTCAGCTGGTAGGCAGGCACCTTGTTCACCTCAGAAAGCCCAAAGAAGGCCATAGAGAGAGCCCGCTGTGTCAGGCGGAGACATGGATGGGACATCTTTGCATTATAATCATTACCATGTGTATCCCGAACTTGTCCCGTCCATGTGTACCAGACCTGTGTAGGGCTGGCACCAACTATAGTATCATAATCTGCAGAGGGAACCTGAGAGATTCCCAAGATGTGGCGCAGCTGTTCAGCCTGAACTGTAAAGGACCGTCCATTGTAAATGAACTGGATAGCCGAGATGGAGGTGGTCTCCGAGACGTTCTTGGACTTGAGGCTTGCCAGAAACTGATAGGTAGCCTCGGCATGAGTAGGAGCTGACCTGTACACGAAACTCTGCAGCCCTGCGTGCTCAAGCATGGCTTCAGTGCATGCAGACATACCCAAATCATCGAGGGTACGTGGATGAAAAAATCTCGTGGCTACACACTGCTTAGCCCTTAAATAAGCTAAGTTGGTCTGAACCTGTTGTTGCCACAGATCATTTTTGTGGCCTCGGGATGTTCCTGCTGCAGCCATCAGAGTGTATACGCAAAACAAATGCCACCACAAATCCGCACACAACAAATATACCACACAGCAGCAGCAGCACAATAGCAAAAAGCCCTCCCCGAGGCGTAAGCAAATCAACAACGATTAGTGCGGTTGGGAGAAGGACTTACTGAAATCAGTATGGACGACAGAAGTGAAAGCCGCGGGTGCGGGTGGGTTGCCGCGGGCGCGGTTGTTACTTCGTCTGATTTCTGGCGAGGAGGGAGCCGCGGGCGCGGTTTTTGGGCCGCGGGTGCGGTTATTGCGTGCTGGAGATTTCTTGACAGGGGCGAGGCCGCGGGTGCGGGTTTGTAGCCGCGGGTGCGGTTTCGTCGAGACAGAGCTTCTGGGCAGGGTGCGGCTGCGGCTGCGAGCGTTGGAGCCGCGGTTGCGGTTTGGATGCCGGCGCGGGTGCGGGTGCGGGTGCGGGTGCGGTTGGTGAGGAGGGTTTGGTGGGGTGTGTTGGTGTTGGGAGAGAGGGGTTTGGTGGGAGGTTGTTGATTTTTTTTTTTTTTTAGAGGTAGGGTATGTGGTGGGAAGTGGGAAGAGAGGCTTTTATGTGGTGGGAGTTTGATGTGGTAGGGGGTAGAAAATGAAATTTGATGTGGAGAAGGTTAGAAGATGAATTTTGATATGGAGAAGGGTAGAAGATGAACCGTCAATTCCTTTTTTTTTTTTTTTTTTTTTTTTTATAAACGAAAAGAAGAACCGTCAATTCCTTTAGTAGCAAACGACCATCGTCTTCTCGTCTTGACTTCCTAGAAAATAGAAAACAAAACAATTAAAAAGAAAATGAAATTCAAGGGAAAAAGAAGAATACCCTGGGTTGCCTCCCAAGCAGCGCCTTGGTTAGAGTCGTGGCTCGACTTGGTTTCCCGTCTTCAATTTTCCAAAGTTGGCTCTTCTAGAGCCATTTCATCGAAAGACACTTCGGTGAATCCCTCATGGTAAGGTTTTAACCTTTGACCATTCACCTTGAAGACGTTGTGGTTGTCTTTGTTAAACAACTCCACGGCGCCATGAGGAAAGACGCGAGCAACAACATACGGGCCATTCCACCGGGATCGCATCTTACCTGGAAAAAGTTGAAGACGAGATTGGTAGAGCAAGACCTTGTCTCCCACCTTGAAATCTTTCCTCAAGATGTTCTTGTCATGCCAAGCCTTCGTCTTTTCATACGCATCCCGGCGTATCTCTTCAAGCTCTTCAACCGGTGCCTGCACAATAGAAGGAAGAAGCTTTTCGCTCTCCAAAGTTAGTAGCATGGGCCGACCGGCCAAAATTTTATCCGAAGTGTCTAGACGAGCTAGAACACTTTGAATCTCAGGTGGAAGAGACAAATCAATTGTTGGTGAGTGAACGATGCTGTGTTTTAATACTATAGGATCAATTACATCAATTGAACAAATAGACGCAGCATCTTCGACGGGGTGTTTCATAGCATCAAAAATGTTAAATTGAACTATTTCCCCATCGAACTCTAAAGTAAGAGATCCACTAGCCAAATCAATCTTTGTGTTAGCGGTTCGCATGAAGGGTCTCCCAAGCAAAATAGGAGCAGCTTGCCCATCATGTTCCATGTCTAACACAAAGAAATCAACGGGAAAGAACAAATTATCCACCATAACCAAAACGTTTTCAACTACGCCTTTAGGACACACGGTGGATCTATCGGCTAGTTGAATAACAATTCCGGTTTCATGAAGTGGACCTAACCCGAGAATCTTATAGAGAGAGTAAGGCAACACATTTATCGATGCACCCAAATCGAGCATGGCTCGTTCAAAATGTGTGTCGCCTATACGGCAAGGTATGCTGACCATGCCCGGATCGCTGCACTTCTTAGGCATTCGCCTTTGAAATACAGCGGAGACACGCTCGCTTACCGTCACCTTTTGTCGCCCTTTCAACTTTTGATTCCTCTTGATTGTGCAAAGTTCTTTTAAAAACTTTGCATATCGAGGAATGCTTTTAATTAACTTGAGCAAGGGGATGTTTACCTCACATTTGCCGAACGTCTCAAACAACTCCTTGTCGTTTTCCGGCCTTTTGGTGTTCCTAAGGGCTTCGGGAAACGGGGCGGGAGGCTTGGTAGAGTCGAGAGGTGGAAAGTTGGGACGAACGTAGTTGTCCTGTCTCAACTGGAAATCCCCCCGATCCTCCACTTCGAGTTCAGCATTTTGTAAAGGAAAATCTGGAATATTTACCTCGGTGGATGAGCCGCGGGTGCGGTTTTCAACCCGCGGGCGCGGCTCGTCAGAGCAATTGTCTTCTGGCGCAGTGGCAAAACCGCGGGCGCGGCTCTCTACCCGCGGGTGCGGCTCTTCAGGAAGACTGACTTCTGGCGTAGTGGAGGAACCGCGGGCGCGGTTTTCAACCCGCGGGCGCGGTTCTTGGCTGTCCTCAGAAGCTAGTTTTTCTGCCGAAGCCTCGACAAGCTTTTTGGTTTCCCCCAAAATCTTACCACTTCTTGTTGTCACTGCACTCACATTTCTGGTTGGATTCACCACCGTTTGGGACGGTAGAGAATTGGACTTTTGTTGTGCAATGGTGGTAACAGCTTCAGCCAACTGCCCAATTTGCTTCTCCATGTTCTTGATGCTCGACTCGGTCGTTTGAACATGAGTTGTGAAGTGTTGAGTCAAAGATCTCAGCAGCTCCGCAGTAGATGGTCCAGCATTGGGTCGAGGGCCTTGAGCTTGTTGTTGGGGCTCATTTGGATCACGCCACCGAAAATTGGGATGATCTCTATACCTCGGGTTGTAGTTATTTTGTTGATCATCACGAGGTCGTGGGGGTCCATACCCACCAGCAGCAGCATTGACTTCAGCAACATCTTCACTTTCAAGCTCAGGGCATTTATCTGTAAAATGAGCAGGGTCAGAACAAATACCACATACCTTTACTTGTTGTTGTTGTCCTTTTTGCAGCTGAGAGACCATCTTCTTCAACTCTACAAGCTCAGCTACAAGAGCGGGATCCCCTGAACTTGCTGCATGCACTCCCTTTTTGGTGTATATCCTACCAAAACTTCTTGTGCTCTCAGCCATATCTTGCAATTTCTCCATGGCATCCTCCGGCGTCATGTTGAGAATATTCCCACCACACGCAGCATCAACCATCCTCCTTTCTTGGTTAAGGAGACCATTGCAAATGTAGAGCACAAGATCCTCGGTATCATACCCATGAAAAGGGCACGAAGCACACAACCCCTTGAAGCGTTCAAGGTAGTCATAGAGCGTTTCGTCTTCACTTTGCTCGACATGGGCTATCTCCTTCTTGAAAGCATTTGCCTTCTTCACTGGAAAATACTTGCTCAAGAACACCTTGTGCAACTTTTCCCAATTATCAACCGAACCGGTTGGCAAATGGTAATACCAAGAACGAGCACCATCCTTCAAAGTGAACCCGAAGGCTCTCATCTTAATCTGCTCTTCCGTGACGTTTGGCGGTTTGGTTGTCATGCAAATGTCATGAAATTGGTTCAGATGCATGATTGGATCCTCACCAGCCAATCCATGGAAACTTGGGAGCAAATTGATCACCCCCGACTTGAGCTCGAAAGTCACCCCATGAGCAAGGGGTGGAATAACCACAGCTTGAGGTTGCTGTGTCAAGTTCGGTGTTTGCCGCTCTCTCAAAGTGCGAGTAACACCACCTCCTGGCAGCCTTGTCTCAATTAGCTCTCGTTGAGCATTAACGACCAACTGCATGTCAGCCAATTGACGTTGCACTTCAGCAAGAGCTTCTCGATCGGCCATTTCTACTGTCTCAGTCCCGTCTCTGTTCTCTCTTCGATTCCGATGAAAAGTTCTCTCGATCTCTGAATCAAGAATAGAAAGAGGCTGATTAGTAGAACGGGTGTTGACCATTCACTAGTCAACACTAAAGTTAGTCAAAATAAGAACTTAAAAATAAGAAAATTTGATTCCCCGGCAACGGCGCCAAATTTGACGAGGCGAATTTGTCGTGTGCCAAGTCAAGTAATCCTAACATGCAAACTAAGTAATATAGTACGCAAGTAAGGGTCGAATCCCAAGAGAATCAGTTTATCAAATTTTTAAGTTATCACAATGACTAATCAATAAACGTAACCAAAGGGGGGGGTTTTTGTGGTTTTGATACGAAGTATCGAAAGTCACTTCGCTTAATCTTATTATAATCGAGTTGACTTTCGATACTTCGTATCAAAACCACAAAAACCCCCCCCTTTGGTTACGTTTATTGATTAGTCATTGTGATAACTTAAAAATTTGATAAACTGATTCTCTTGGGATTCGACCCTTACTTGCGTACTATATTACTTAGTTTGCATGTTAGGATTACTTGACTTGGCACACGACAAATTCGCCTCGTCAGTATTTGTTTTATTAAGTTAAACAATAAGTAAATGTCAAATTATAGGGAGCATTATAGGAGTATGATGGGAAGTAATGGTGCAAAAATGTTGTAACTTGGTATATAATTTTGAATTCCCTTTATTTACATATTCAAATTCTACTTCATCATTATGGGAGGTCATAATAGGCCACAAAGGAGCTAATGTATTCCACAATCAGAATATAAGTACGGTGGAGACTGAGAAAGAGTGTTGCACAATTCAGCTGATTAGTGCTATTCATTTGAGTCCGGCATTTTGTATCTTGATTGCCTAATCCTCTACCTGTTTTCATGGGATGCTGAAATGTATGACACGACGCTCTTCTGTATAAGCGTACCCTCATCCTCTTTCTTTCCATTGTCTTTTGTAGAGTCATTGTTGTTGCTACTACGAATTAGATATGCTCAACTAGTAACAATATAATTCTGCAATAGATCAATAAAGACGATACCTAGATGATCAGGCTAGAAACAATCAATATTAATCATGAAAGATTCAAGCAAGAGAATAGATTAATTCCAAGCAATTGATAAGGAACGAGAAATCTCACAACTTAATCAAAACGAATGCTTCAATTGTCTAACTAAGCAAAAGGGCTTAGTTCTTCATAACAAATGTCTGCTGATGAAAAGAAAAAGTGTAAACGGGGTTAGAGAAGAACATGCTCTCCTCTAACCTAATTATATAAAAGATATCCTAAAATAAAACATAAAAACGAGTTTAAACAAATAAGGAAAAATAACAAAAATAATAGAAAATAAGATTGCAATTTTCGGATCTGACAGAGGCAGCGGTCGCTGCCTTTTGGGCAGTGGTCGCCGACAGAGAGACTTCAGATTCTTCCCGTAGATGGGCGGCGATCGCCGTAGGTTTAGCCGCCAGTAATGGTCTTCATATTCTTCTGTCTTCTCGTCGGTCTTCTGCTGGATTCTCTTCTTCTTCTGTAATAAGTCTCTAATATCAATATAAAGCTCCATACGTCGTCTTCATTCCAAATGCATGAATAAGCTCCAAGACGCTCCTAAAACTCAGTAATCTCACCCTAAAACACCATACTTACACACTATGATATCGTGTGTATCAATGAACTTTAAGTATACTGTGATGAACATTCAGTTGATGAACATTTAATTATAATGTGATGAACATTCAGTAAAGTATGTCAAAATGATTATTTATCAACATTTTGATGGACATTTATGTACAGCGTGATGAACATTTAAGCCGATTGTAATGAACTTTGAGTAATGAGCATTTTATTAAATCCTTGTGAACATTTGAGTATGAGATGATGAACATTTAAGTATGAGATGATGAACACTTAGGTGATTTTTTTATGAGAATCAAGTGTTTTTAATAGAAGTTATATTAAAGTGGTGTTCCACATAAGTGGTGGTCCGGTGGTCCAGCGGTGGCTTGATGGTGGGTCCGTGGTGGTGCAGTCATGGTGCGGTGGTGGTCCGGTGATGGTCCACCGTTTGTCCAAATATCATAAGCATTAAAGTTTAATAAACTTGGTGAACATTTAAATATAATTTGATGAACATTCAGTTGATAAACATTTTAGTATAATGTGATGAATATTCAATTGATGAACATTTAAGTATAATGTGATGAACATTCAATTGGTGAACATTTAAGTAGATGTGATGAACATTCAGTTGGTGAATATTTAAGTGTAATAATTGATGAACGTTAAGTAGAGTATGTCCAAATGAACATTTATGAACATTGTGATGAACATTTAAGTCAATTGTAACGAACTTTTGAGTAATAAATAATTTTGTAATATTTGTGAAAAAATTTATACATCTTTGTGACAATTTTGTTCTAACGAATCTCGGAGGTGGTCCGGCGAGGTCCGACAGTGATCCGACGTGGTCGGAGGTGACCCAGAGGTAATCCTGCAGTGGTCAGAGGTGGTCAACGATAATCAGAGGCAATCCAAAAGTGCTCAAAGGCGGTCCAGCAACAGTCTGACGGTTTAATCTTTCTCTTCTCCACCTTTTGAATCTCCTCTTAAATCCTTGCAGCATTAGATGGAAATGAAATAAACCAAAACATAAAAGAAACAATAAGCAATAACTAATTATATTTTCGCTTAAATAAAGAAGCAGTTTCAATCTGTGAAATGAACCAACATACACTAATTCAATTTCAGCTTCAATCAATTATTTTTATAACATGCCATATCCTTAAAAAATTATTGTATCACTAGATCCGGAACCTCGCACTTCGCGCGGGTATGAAACGCGTTTTTTAAACGGTTTAATGTTGTTGAATTGGTGTATCCAAATTGGATCGGGGTATTTGTATTATTAAGTTAAACAATAAGTAAATGTCAAATTATAGGGAACATTATAGGAGTATGATGGGAAGTAATGGTGCAAAAATGTTGTAACTTGGTATATAATTTTGAATTCCCTTTATTTACATATTCAAATTCTACTTCATTATTATGGGAGGTCATAATAGGCCACAAAGGAGCTAATGTATTCCACAATCAGAATGTAAGTACGGTGGAGACTGAGAAAGAGTGTTGCACAATTCAGCTGATTAGTGCTATTCATTTGAGTCCGGCATTTTGTATCTTGATTGCCTAATCCTCTACCTGTTTTCATGGGATGCTGAAATGTATGACACGACGCTCTTCTGTATAAGCGTACCCTCATCCTCTTTCTTTCCATTGTCTTTTGTAGAGTCATTGTTGTTGCTACTACGAATTAGATATGCTCAACCAGTAACAATATAATTCTGCAATAGATCAATAAAGACGATACCTAGATGATCAGGCTAGAAACAATCAATATTAATCATGAAAGATTCAAGCAAGAGAATAGATTAATTCCAAGCAATTGATAAGGAACGAGAAATCTCATAACTTAATCAAAACGAATGCTTCAATTGTCTAACTAAGCAAAAGGGCTTAGTTCTTCATAACAAATGTCTGCTGATGAAAAGAAAAAGTGTAAACGGGGTTAGAGAAGAACATGCTCTCCTCTAACCTAATTATATAAAAGATATCCTAAAATAAAACATAAAAACGAGTTTAAACAAATAAGGAAAAATAACAAAAATAATAGAAAATAAGATTGCAATTTTCGGATCTGACAGAGGCAGCGGTCGCTGCCTTTTGGGCAGTGGTCGCCGACAGAGAGACTTCAGATTCTTCCCGTAGATGGGCGGCGATCGCCGTAGGTTTAGCCGCCAGTAATGGTCTTCATATTCTTCTGTCTTCTCGTCGGTCTTCTGCTGGATTCTCTTCTTCTTCTGTAATAAGTCTCTAATATCAATATAAAGCTCCATACGTCGTCTTCATTCCAAATGCATGAATAAGCTCCAAGACGCTCCTAAAACTCAGTAATCTCACCCTAAAACACCATACTTACACACTATGATATCGTGTGTATCAATGAACTTTAAGTATACTGTGATGAACATTCAGTTGATGAACATTTAATTATAATGTGATGAACATTCAGTAAAGTATGTCAAAATGATTATTTATCAACATTTTGATGGACATTTATGTACAGCGTGATGAACATTTAAGCCGATTGTAATGAACTTTGAGTAATGAGCATTTTATTAAATCCTTGTGAACATTTGAGTATGAGATGATGAACATTTAAGTATGAGATGATGAACACTTAGGTGATTTTTTTATGAGAATCATGTGTTTTTAATAGAAGTTATATTAAAGTGGTGTTCCACATAAGTGGTGGTCCGGTGGTCCAGCGGTGGCTTGATGGTGGGTCCGTGGTGGTGCAGTCATGGTGCGGTGGTGGTCCGGTGATGGTCCACTGTTTGTCCAAATATCATAAGCATTAAAGTGTAATAAACTTGGTGAACATTTAAATATAATTTGATGAACATTCAGTTGATAAACATTTTAGTATAATGTGATGAGTATTCAATTGATGAACATTTAAGTATAATGTGATGAACATTCAATTGGTGAACATTTAAGTAGATGTGATGAACATTCAGTTGGTGAATATTTAAGTATAATAATTGATGAACGTTAAGTAGAGTATGTCCAAATGAACATTTGTGAACATTGTGATGAACATTTAAGTCAATTGTAACGAACTTTTGAGTAATAAATAATTTTGTAATATTTGTGAAAAAATTTATACATCTTTGTGACAATTTTGTTCTAACGAATCTCGGAGGTGGTCCGGCGAGGTCCGGCAGTGATCCGACGTGGTCGGAGGTGACCCAGAGGTAATCCTGCAGTGGTCAGAGGTGGTCAACGATAATCAGAGGCAATCCAAAAGTGCTCAAAGGCGGTCCAGCAACAGTCTGACGGTTTAATCTTTCTCTTCTCCACCTTTTGAATCTCCTCTTAAATCCTTGCAGCATTAGATGGAAATGAAATAAACCAAAACATAAAAGAAACAATAAGCAATAACTAATTATATTTTCGCTTAAATAAAGAAGCAGTTTCAATCTGTGAAATGAACCAACATACACTAATTCAATTTCAGCTTCAATCAATTATTTTTATAACATGCCATGCCATATCCTTAAAAAATTATTGTATCACTAGATCCGGAACCCCGCGCTTCGCGCGGGTATGAAACGCGTTTTTTAAACGGTTTAATGTTGTTGAATTGGTGTATCCAAATTGGATCGGGAAATTTATATTATTAAGTTAAACAATAAGTAAATGTCAAATTATAGGGAGCATTATAGGAGTATGATGGGAAGTAATGGTGCAAAAATGTTGTAACTTGGTATATAATTTTGAATTCCCTTTATTTACATATTCAAATTCTACTTCATCATTATGGGAGGTCATAATAGGCCACAAAGGAGCTAATGTATTCCACAATCAGAATGTAAGTACGGTGGAGACTGAGAAAGAGTGTTGCACAATTCAGCTGATTAGTGCTATTCATTTGAGTCCGGCATTTTGTATCTTGATTGCCTAATCCTCTACCTGTTTTCATGGGATGCTGAAATGTATGACACGACGCTCTTCTGTATAAGCATACCCTCATCCTCTTTCTTTCCATTGTCTTTTGTAGAGTCATTGTTGTTGTCCCCCCCCCCCATCTTCTGAGTTGTTTGTGTTGAATGTCGCAAATCCAGCATTTCCCTGTTGTCGAATGTTTTGTAGGCGTTGGTTTTAACAAAGGGGATTTTGATTGAAATATTATGGTAATTACCTTCAAGACTTTTTTTATTAGTGATGACATCATTGCATGCGAATGTTTCATGTGCTCCATGATCATAATATGTGTTGCTTTTCAGTTCTAGAAGGTGAAATGTGTTGGTCTGCCTAAGCAGCTCTGCTGGAAGAGTAGGGTGGTCTTCTTTTTGTAGTTATTTTAACAATTGATTCATACATATTGTTGTAGTCACCTCTTATTTAGTGAGGACAAAACTTTATTGACCGTACGAAATGTTTTATTTGTTTACCTCATCTTTGGTTAGGAGCTTGTGGGATGGGATCTACACCAGTTTTTCAGCAACTCAATCGAACATGCCCACTATCGTTGACTTTGTCTGATCAACGACTTGAAGATATAGTTTGTACCTTTTGTTTTTTGTTAGTTGTGCGCTATTCTTGTTTTATGCAATGTTTCTTTAAAATAATCATGCTCTGGTGTGTAACCTTATAATCGGTAGGTCGTATTTTCTTTCGCATGCCTCACACCGATATCCATTATTAGTTTTTTGTATCCCCCTTTTGCGTTGTCCATCTGGGCATGATAAGTAGTACCAGATCTGTTTGAGTAGGACAATCTTAATGAGTATGACCAAATTAAGTTGGCAGATGATAAGTGCGCTTGAGGATGTTAAATGTTGAAAGTACTTCATCCGTTCATCACCCGACCCATTTTCATCCCTTGTTATAGGAGTAAACATTTCTGCTTTGAAAGATAAGAGTTACATGTGCGCTTTAAAGCATGTTTTGCAGTAATTGAACATGTTTGCTAAAAAAATGTTTAAAAAAATGAAGATGATAGAATTACTCTTATTTAAGAGCATCAAAAGTGTTACTCTAATATTCAAGGAGGCAGTTAGGAAAGAAAATGTAACTCAGATAGATTAGAATATATCAGTCAATCATAATTAAGTTATAGTTTGAAATCTTGTTAAGTAATGGATCTACCATTTAAACTTAGCACTTAGCATATGAAACCTTTCCTTGACATCTGTGATTTAGTGTTGTATCCAAGGATCCTTTTTCTGCTGCTCCCTTCTGAAATAGTAGTTTACAATTATCTTAGTGGACTGCTTCAGAATTGATTTACTTAATTTACAAAGAATTTATAATCAACCTTCTTAAATGGTAGTTTACAATTATCTTAGTGGACTACTTCTAAATTGATTTACTTAATTTATAAAGAACTTAAAATGAAACTTGTTTTGATTTAGGTCCAGCTTTACATAGAATTTATAATAAACATTGTTTTGATGTGGGTCCAACTATTCATACTTCTCTAACATCTCATTGGTTGGAGTCTTTCTCCATCCAATTCTTACAAAGAAACGAAAGAAGCAAAGTCAGTTTTGCGACAATTACTTACAACTGAGTTTCGGAAACTTGTTTGACCTTCTTCCTTAACTTTTCTACAAATTTTTTATTCCAACATTTTGCGACAACATATGCCTGAGTATGAATAGGATATATTGGAGCTTAGAATTTCTTATATGTCTAGTAATTACCCTAACAAACTGACAAATTTAATTAAAAATGGTAAACAACTAAGATAGAACATGTTTAACTCAATGAGTTGGACTCCAACAACACAGTAGATTGACCAAATCTTTTCTCCAAGTCCATGAGTGAAATCATCAATAACTTCTCGTCATCAACTCCTGCAGTTGTTTCAGATATACAAATATTATTAAATCATGCAGCTAAATTAATATAACAACCTCAAATGAGTTCATACAAAATTCAATCTATTGGAAACTGTAGTTGTAAGAGGGAATGCTTCAATGGGTTAGTAAATAAACATGCTAAAAATGCAGAAGTCATCTTAAATTTATCCCTTTGCAAAATCTAACCCGAACCACCTGAATCAAGACCCAATTTTTTTTTTTCCATTTCTGAATCTATTTAAGATCTTTTGGAAAAAATAAAAAAACCTTAGTGATGAGAATCAATGACAAAGAATAAGCTATACGCAATCCATGCACGCAACATGTGATGAATGGCATCTACAAAGTATTTTACACTAATTTGTTAGTATAAGCTTCTTACTCCATGTTGGCAAAGAATTCTTGTCATGGTCATACAGAAATCCTGCAGAATTATTCAGCATTTATTTTCTTTTCTAAGAAAAGAATATGGATAATATAATTTTCACCTTACTGTAAATACATCAGCTGTTTTTTATGGCATCATCTATTGCAACAATGTCTCTTAATCTTGCTCAGCCAGTGCGCAAACAGATAAAACCTTGTTTGTTAAACCACAAAATCGTAGACACAAAAGGAATCATAATATATTGGCAAGCTGAACGAAAAGGATGAATCCGTATTCCAAAGATTGTTCTAACAACTTGCTTTAAAGTAAGAAACAATTAACATCATGTGTTCGACAAAAGAGGTCCAATGGATTAATTTCATTTAATCTACAGAACACAGTACTGCAAGTATATCAAAACTGGACGGGTCATGGATCCAAAGCACGTACTTTCTAAATTGGTGGAAGATTATATAGGAGACATGTATCCCTACTTTTCTTATGAAATAGAAACCACATTTTGTACATCTATAAAATGTACATCCAATAAATAAGCAAAGGAAAATCAACTGTAATCTATTCATATCATCATACCTGAATCATCTCACTTATACACTTCAGACCCCCTGGTCCAATCATTGAGCCAACAAGAATATATCCAACAATTACCTGGCATTATTGGTAGAGATGTCAGTTTACCAGTATTAGGATTCATATTCATGAAGATATTTAAGGACTAAGTGATTTGACTTCCGAGTACTCATGATTCCAGACCATTCTAAAATGTATTGTTAATCTCAACAAATTAATGAATGAAAAGGGTTAAGAGCCCTAATTCCATTATTATTCAGTTTCAGACATTGAAATAGTGAAGATGAATCAGATTTAGTCATTTAGGTCATCCTGATTGTAATTCCTTACAATATTAATCTTACTCTTGTATACAACTTATATGATATAAGAATTTTCAGTTCATAAAAAAAGTCAAAAAACTAAATGTACAGTAACCAGTTGCTTTCTTTCTAAGAAATATGACCCAAAACACTGAGCATGTTAAGATACTTCCTCTCTTTTTTCAAGACATATAGGTCAAGGGGTAGATTGATCCAGAAAGAGACTTACAGGGCATAGATCATTGGTGATTTCATCACAAGAAATTCGGTATTTCTGATGAATAACCTGCAATTTGAAGCAGAGAAAATCAAGTAAACTTCCGGACTACAGATAAAGCTATGAATAATATGCAAATAACAACTATGACTTATGTTGATAATCAAGTGGAATACGACAATCATATATTAGTGTTCTTATCTTTTGGCATATTCTAAACGCTTAATAGTATTGTTTCCTCCAGCTGAATAATGCATTATCTGAAAAAAAATAAGAGATCATTACATCCAGTCCCAATTTTTAAGTGTTAAAAGCTTGATTTTTAAAGCAAATATAAACCAAAATCATTACTTCAAACGATCAATCAGATAAGCTCTCTATACTCTAGGAGGGAGGAAAACAACATGTCAATGGATGTCGTGGAGATCAAGACGAAACCAATTCTTCTATACGCAAGGAGGAGGGAGAAGGACTTATAGAGAAAGGATCAAAACACAATTGAAGAAGAGCTACTTTATGGAGAAAACACTAAGAAACGAAGAAGACCTCAAAATTATATGTGGGAGTCCTGATTTGTGCCTTCCGTGGTGTATTCATCACCAATCAACTCCAAATATACACTCCGATAATAATCGCTCACTCACAAATCTCACCTAAAAAGGATTTGTAGGCGCTCCTTCGCAAACCTCACATAAAAAGGATTTGTAGGAGTCCATAACAGGAGGTCTTCTTAGTCTTGGTGCATCCACCTGCAAAAAAAACCAATTACGCTGAATGAAAAAAAAAACAGAGCAAAAGAATCGGTTTACACCTACTAAGTTTTCAAGCAAATTAGTTGAAGGGAGCTAAATCCGAAGATTAGTAGAATCAAATACATGTGCAGCGATGAGAGAACGTACCGAACAATGAAAAGGGATGTCTTACTCGCCGATGGAGGAAGACTGGATGATTGGGACATCCCTTTTTCTGCCTTCTTTGCTGACAATAGACTCATTTGGTTGGAAAATATATTTGTTTGGTTAAATTTTGTTGATTATGAAATCATGACTACCTTAAAAGGCAAGCATTATAAGTTAGGTGTTAATTAGCCGATCCATGGCTCCTCCTTTCAGTCTCCTCAACATCAAGACGTCGTCTCCTGTCAGTAGAGGAATAGCATAGGAAGTAAGATTGGTTTAACTTAACTTGACTCTCTCTGACCTATATCATCCAAATATGCAATATCAACTTTGTTTCCACAAATCTCAATTCGAATCCAACAGAGACTAAAAAAAATAAACATTAAAAGTAGCAGTACACCATTTAAATCTTCTATACTGAAAATGTGTATGAACAGAACAACAACAACAAAATATAGCTCAGTTGCAAATTGAAAAGACAATCTGTGTGATATAATCAAACCGATTTTAGATCTTTTCTTCCCATATAATACTGTTTTTCTTCTCAGTTGACAAAAAACATGGCGGGAACTGGGGTACAACATGATTCTCTATGCCATTTAGACAATAAAATATATGCAACATTTACACACTAATATAATTATTGTAATTTAGGATTGAAGGTCAATAAAATATGTTAAAGGATGAACTTGAATTTTTATTTCGTTCTTTATGCACTTTGCTTACCCATCCATGTAATGACGTGTTTTTTCATGTAGAGATGCATAATACAAAATACAACCCTAACAACTTTAAAGGGCGACATCAAGGCATATACAAAATTTCAGCCCAATTTCAGATTCCACTAATCTTACCTACTAAAGGTTAGTATGCACTTCATTTTATATAAAAAAACTGAGTCAACTCGAATAGGAACAATACTGTGTTTGAGTGAAAAGAACCAGAAAGCATTCATAATTCAGGCAGAACAGTCAGGTACATGTAAGGATGTGATTTTGCACAACAAAACTCTATAGCCCTCTGCCAATTCCTATCTGCAAGCAAAGCATACTGGTTTACTCTTTGGAGTCCATTGCTTTCACTTCTATTCTCGAAATCAAGTGAATGATGAGAGGAGGGAACTTGTAGTAACCATGTCCATGTCGCCGACGATGATGCTTATGATCACGTCAGTGATGTCGATGACCATGTTCATGATATTGGGGAAAAGTTTAGAACAAAAAACATTTGCGTGGTTAATTATACAAATGAAAGGAACACACAGTGACTTGTTTTTTTGATTCGATGAATGTTGTACTTTTTATCATGCTCTATTGTCTTGGTATTTTTTTTAAGTTGAATATGCATCTAACATGTTGTCACAGTTAGGAACTCAACCTGCGGTATTAGTATGGGATTATGTAGGCAGGACTTGCATTGCAGAATTGAAAAGTCATCATTATGGAGTTTAATGTATTGCTTTCTCACCAGATGGTAATAGTGATTTAGTTGTATTCACATAATAAAATACGGATACAACATGCTAGTCAACCACTCTAGATCAAATAGAGAATCACGAAATAAAAAATGGGCCATCCTTGAAGCTATCATTTCCAGGTTCTAGATCAAATAGAGAAGCCGTTTGATAGAGTTAAGAGCATGCCCCTAATAGATATCATCACCTAGCACTTGGATATACCTAAGCAAGTAGTCCCATTAAAGATCAAGATAATGCCTATTAGCTTGGGTAATGATTTGCAAATTCACAGCATCAATTAACTGAAGCATTATTTCAAGCCTTTATATACATTTCGAAGCAGTTCCCTATATAGAATACATCTACTTTAAATTTTCAAATAATACAAAACAATGAGAGCTTGAGTTATTGAGCAAAATGAATCATTCCAATGAGGCCCAAGCTAATAGGCAATATATTGATTTAACATTGATATCTTTTTATTTGACAGATATCAATGGTAAGAACTAATGATTTGCAAATTCAGAATTAACACATAATAGCTTTGCCCATAATACACAACATAGAATTCAGCCCTTATTTACTACTAATGATATTTGACAGAAAACCAGTATAGTTATGTTTTTTTCAACAATATTTAATTATTGAGGCCCCTCATGATTTTGTGTTGTTTCAATTAAAATGGAGGGTACACACCAGCTCTTTTATGCCTAACATCTTATGCACTTTAACTGGTTTCCTACTAATGATATTTGACAGAAATATCGACAATTTTGTCAATTTTGATTAATTTATTGATAAAAAGTGTTTTATTTGACAGAATAAGGAAGCTTTGTTCAGGAACAACATACAAAAAACCCAGATCAGATCAGCTCTTAGCAATAGTGTCATGTGTAGGTTATTAGTATAACTTGAGATGTTTTCCCATCTAAGTGCACGGACTTTTGGCCCATAATGATCCAAAATTGTATCCTTATTGTTCATACCGATTTCTAAGCTCATTGTTATTCCTTTGCGCTCATTAAACCCAAAAAATCACAAACAAAGAGTATAAGAGTTTGACTGGGAAAAAAATAAAAGGGAATAAAAGACAACCAAGACATATGCAAAAGAGGGACACACCTGGAGATATGCAAAACCGGAGAGGTATACATAGGAGAAGATGAGGGGATGCGACGTTGTGGCGGAGAGGCGAGGTGAGGAAGTGAGGCGGCCCGTCACGGAGGATATGAGGAGGAGAGGCAGACAACAGTTGAGGAGGTGCGACGGTCGAGAGGTGAGGACAGACGCAGTAAGTCGGTGAGAAGGAGTAGTAAGTCGATGAGTAATGAGGTGAACAGGTAGGTAGGAACGGAAATGAGAATTGCATATGAAAAGACCCCAAAACCTAATGCACATCAGGCCCAATAAGATCCGTTTTTAATGATCGGCCCGGTTCCGACCCGGTACAATTGCCATTACTTTGGCAAAGACAACAACTTTGGATGGGAATGGAGGAGGAAGAGAACCTGCAACAATATTTTAGTTTATAGGAAACAAATCAAACTGGGATGTGGATAAAGAAGATGAATAAGAAGAAAAGCAAGAGTAAATACCTAGACATAGAAGAGGGAAGTACGTAGAGGAGAGCAAATAGAGGGCGGTGTACGGAGGAGTACGCAGGGGAGAGAAATAGTCTAGGAAGCGAGGAAAGAAAAGGGAAGTGGCAGGTGGCTGTTTTGGTTTTTAAGGAGCCATAGACATAGTTATGGCAGATGAGGAAGAACGAACAACCTTTGTCTTCTTAAAGAATTAGAAACGGAATCGGCAGCATGAGAGCCGAAAAAAAGAAGAAGGAATTGCCAGCAATTACTCCAGCGGGTAAAGAAATTACGGAGGAAGAAGAAGCGCTCACCAGTTCAACAATAAGAAGCCCGCAAGTTAATTGACTGGCCCAAATACGACCCGGTTTATTTACTAGACCGGTTTTGATAACCGGTTTATTTACTAGACCGGTTTTGATAACCGGTTTAGTAATTAATTGCAAAACGGTTCAATATATGATTTAAATAATTAATTTTATTTTGGAAAACCGACTCAGTTTTAATTCAGGATGACGTCATTTATTTTATTTTATTTTTTCAGACAATAATGACGTCAGCGTGACACCATAAATTTGAAATTCAATTTTTTTAGCCGCTATTGTTGACATCATCACGCTTTCTGGTCCAACTACACGGCGTGTAGTTGCCTTCTGGTCCAACTACACCGCATGTAGTTTGCCAACGCTTAACCATTTTAGCCGTTATAGTCCAACTACACGACGTGTAGTTGGCTCCTATCCAACTACATGGCCCGAACCGGTTCACCACATGACCCGAACCGGTTTCATTTATTTTTTTTTTATTAAAAATATATTAACAATTCAAATCTGAACCGGTTTCCAACTACACGACGTGTAGTTGGGGTGAACCGGATTCTTTCCATAAATTTTCCAAAACACGTCGTGTAGTCCCCAAGTGAGTGTACGGTGTAAAATAAGTGAGTGCGCGGTTAAACGACCTAAATTAAGGTTGGTGCAAAGCTTTTTTTCAGGCTATATACATACGAAACGGTGTAATAACAATATGTTGCAGTTCAGATTGTTGCGTTAACATTTACTGCCTATACAATTTCAGGGGCAAAAACGGAAAGTTTTAGAACGTGTACCATATAAACCTCACGGATGCTATGCGGCAAGATTTAATGCACATGATTGTGCGTCAACTTTTAATGTACCATATAAACCTCATTATATAAGGTTGTTTAAACTATTTAACTTGGATTAAGAAATTGTGAGGTAATATTTATCACACAAACCAGTGCGGTAACATTTAACGGATAGGATTTTAATACATTTTTTGATATTATAATATGTACGGTAACAATTACCACACCAGTCTATGCAATAAATGTTACCGCACCGTTGTGCACTTATTGAAATTTTCCCGTTGGGATTTTATTACCGTTGGTGCGTTAACACACCAATGGTCAAAATTTGGCCTATATAGCAGGGCTCTCATTCAAGGTTTTTCAGTCCACACCATTATGTCTTAAAATTATGATAATAGTGAGGACGGTAACGACAATTTGATTTCGGGGGTCGTGGAAGAAGTCGACGAAGCATATGAAGAAGACGAAGCATACGAAGTCGACGAAGCAAAGAAAGTAGACGACTGAGATATGTTACCAATTATGGTTAGTATTTAATATTTGTGTTTATTGTTTTTAATTCAAATTTAGTTTTGTATGCCATTGAGTTAAGCAGTTACAATGTAGTAGCTAAACAATGTTGTTTAAACATTATAAAAGGAATACTTTGCAAGAATGTAAATGCAATTCAACTAAAAAGATCAAATTTGAACTAAATAGGGCCAAAGGGAAGCGTACCTTAACTTGTCTCAATTGATGTCAATGAATATCGGATATGGAGTCAAGAGGGCTAGGGAACCGGGTATGGCTCGGGTTGTTGAAGAACGAAAAAAAATCAACTAGGGGAAAAACCGTAGCCGCCGTGAGGATGCTGTTTCTAGGCCGCGACCACAGGTAAGGGGTCGCGGTCGCGTTTGCTCTACAGAAGCTTCTGCCGAGAGTTCGCAATAAACTGCGGTCGCAGTAGGTCGTTGCGGGTCACGACTTTGTCGTTGGCTGAACACTTCTTCATCTTCTTTACAGGCTCGAGGCAACCCGTTTCCTCCAATTTCTTGAATTCCGACTCAAACAATAGTTGACTCACCTTGACTCAACAAAAAGGTAATATAAATGCTGAAATAATGAGACTTTTTCTTTTCTGTCCTTTTCCTTTAATTTTCTTTTTTTTCTTTTTATTAATTTTCTTTTCTTTTCTATTTTTTTGTCTCAACAAAAATTGGAAAACAAAATAAAATAAACAACTAACTTGATTGAGATAATATTTCGTTTCCTTGAAGATGTGATTTCCTTGTGTGAAGATTTTGTTTTGGGCTCCAAGGAAACAACTTTTCAACAACTTCTAGGGTTTCGGGCGGTATGGAGAAGCAAGAGAACCGGACCAAACTTGGTGAGGGTGGTGGTGGTGGCTTTGGAAAGTTCAAAACTAGCACACCTTTTCTGGATCGGCTCTTAAGGGTGTTGGAGCTTCTTTCATTACAAAATTTGTGAGTATGATCCTGCTTCGAACTCTATATGTGGTCCTTGTAGTCTCAACGATCGTGTTTGTATTGATCTTCGTTGGGAGAAGCCCGACAGGGGGTGGATCAAAGTGAACACAGATGGCGTCGTGGGAGCTGACTCGAGAGTTGCGGCTGGAGGAGTCATTCGTGACGAGCATGACTCTTGGATTGATAGTTTCATTATGAATATGTGGATTTTCTCGGTCCCTCGTGCGGAGTTCTGGGGCATTCTTCATGGTTTTCAGTTTGCTTGGGAGAAAGGGTTTCATAAGGTTATTCTGGAAACAGATTTTTGCCTTGTTGTCTCACTTATTCAGCCCCAGATTGAGCGTCATCATCCTCTTGCCAGCCTGGTGCCTCAATGCCAAGGCTTCCTCCTTAGGAACTCGAACATCCAGTTTCACCATGTCTTTAGGGGTGCGAATTCTGTCGCTGACCCCCTTACGTCACTTGACATTTCTTTTTCTATTGGTTTTCATGTTGTTGACACCCCAGTTGGGGATGTTGTTTCTTTATTGATGAACGATGTTAGGGGTGGCGCTATCCCCGTTTTATTCCCCAATAGACCTTTCTTACATTAACTTCATATGCGAGACTGCGAGAGTGTTGTCTTTCTTATGTAACAAAACTGAATTCCAAGTTGTATAGCCCCCAATACTCAAACTACATTAATGTAATTAGCCAAACTAGGGCCGGCCCGCCCGGCCCTCCCAGCCCGCCCTAAAATATGGGAGGATCTGGGTAGGAGATTTAGCCCATAAGGGCCGGCCCTGCCCGGCCCTTTTTTAAAGTGGGAGGATATGGGATCGGAGTAGGGCCCTGGGGGCCGGCCCTACCCGGCCCATATTATATATATAATATAATATTAAGGTTATGAGGATTTAGATGCGAGTACTATTACCACGACATAATTTTTATATTGTGTTTTTGGATTTTTTTTGTTGAATCGGTTATGAGGATTGTTATTTAAGCATGCATTTTGGACCTTTTTAACATGCGTTTTTGGATGGTGAATTGTTTGTAAGCACTAAAAAGGTTTTGAATGTTTTAGTAACACCATTTAGCTCGGTTGTAAGTAGTCGAGGGCCGCCCTTAGGGCCCTTATGGGAGGATATGGGTAGAGGAATTGACCCATTTTAAATGGGAGGGCTTGGCCCGGCCCTGGTAAATGGGTAGAATTTGGAATTTGGCCCTGCCCTGGCCCGGCCCAAGCCCTAGTTTGACCAGGTCTGGTACTGAGTAATTGGACGCACATGATGATTTTATTCAATCAATAATTTATTAGTCATCTGACCCATTCAATTTGTTGCTATAGGAAAATAGCAACTAAGTCACCTGCAAATTAATTTCAATTGCTTAGAGATCGAATCATTGACCTAACAAACTCATCAACCGATCGTCGATCTGCTAATACCTCTGCCTTCTTTGATCTCAAATTTTCTTAGAGTTGACAAAAATGGGGTATGAAGTGAAGCCAAGATCCATCATAGCAATGAAAGGACTTCCTTTCACAGGGAAAACGGAATGTGCAAACCTCATAGCTGCCTCTCTCAAATGCCCTGTTTTCTCCCTCGATGATTTCTTGGATGATCTTCATCCACATCACCTTCAAATTCCCTCAACTTCTCCACAAGATCTTGCACTGCAAATCATCTGCCGAATCTCAAAATCCCATCTCTTGAGAGGCCTTGTTGACAACATAGTGATTGACTCCCCTCTCTCATCTCGATCTCACCTCGATCAGCTCATCGATCTTGCTTCCTACATACCCAAAACCCGGCTCATAATCATCGAGTGCAAGCCGAACAACAGTTATATGTGGCAGACCAAGTTTGAGGAATACTTGGAAGCTAATTCTGAGGATTTGGCAAACAAGTGGTACAAGGCAAAGGATTGGGATGAAGTCACCAAGGAAATCAAAGACGACTATGATGAGAGGTTGGATGGTTATAAAGTCTCGAAGCTCGTATTCGATCCAATCTCGGGTTTCAAAAAGGAATTATGCTCTAGGATCTACTTTTCCCTCTTGGCAGGGCAACCAGTACTCTACTCGCCTCCTTTCATGGAGGCGATCTCCTACATGATCACAAGAGATGAAAGTCAAGGCCCTGACCTTGTTGTGTATGATGAATGGCTAAAGAAATCCACAGTGGCGGAACCAGAAATCCTCGAAAGTGGGCAAGTGTTTTGTAGAGGGGATAGTCATAGGATAGCCTTTTTCACAGGTGAATTAGGGGATGAAGACGAGGAAGATGAGGAAGAAGAGGAAGAAGAGGAAGAAGAGGAAGATGAGGAAGACGAGGAAGAAGAGGAAGAAGAGGAAGAAGAGAAAGTCAAGTGTACGGTTTGTGAAGAAGAAGTCACAGGCGCGGCTTACTATTGCACAATTTGCCACTTATTAGTATTGCACAAGGAATGTGTTGAGACATGTTCGCTCCAGCCACCACGTATCACGTGGGATAAGTTAAGTTCGGATTGTGGAACATGCAAGGTATACAAAAGAAGGAACATGCCACACAGTTGTCCTACGTGTGAGTTCAAACGCGAGCTCAAAAGGCGAGCCTACGAAGGAGTGTCGAGTGTTGTAAAGCATGAATGTGATGAGCATTTTCTTTGGTTAGATACATCTTCATGGATTAATATTGTTAAGTGTATGGCGTGTGGGGAAGGGGAAGAAGGTAATATGTTTTCATGTAAGATATGTGGTGTTGTGTACCATGGTAAATGCCTCATTTCCTGGGCTCCGCAAGTGAAACATGTGCATGGAGGCCACCATCATCGTATGTCGCTCAAGTTCTCGAGTCCCGAGGGGGAGGAGGATTATCTGTGTCAAGAGTGCTTGGAGAAAAGGGATCCTAAACTCTGGTTCTACTCTTGTGAAGAGTGTCCTTACGAGCTTGAGTTGCGTTGTGTCCTTGAAGGTAATTTCCAATCTCGTTCGACATTCTTATAAGTAAGTAGACATAGTTAATTTATTACTTGTGATGCAGGGATTGAGCAAGATGAAGAGGAGTCACAAGTGAAAGAGCAAGAAGATAGTCATGTTGGTCAAGATGAAGTGAAAGAGCAAGAAGATAGTCCTGTTGGTGATGGTGAAAGCAGAGAAACCATTGACCAAAGAACCAACTGTGAATATGGGGAACACATCTGGGACAGGGAGGACGACGAAGAGCGTGAGTACGAGTTAAAATGCACAGATTGCAACCAAGAAGTCAAGGGTCGAGCCTACTTCTGCAAGATATGCAACATTCCTATACACAAAGAATGTGTTATGTCATATCTTCGCTCGGGTGGAAGATGAATCATATCTTGTACTTAGTGAAGGTATAATGTCCCACAAGCTACAAGCTAGAAATTTACAACGTCTATTAAACAAAACAAAACAAACAAAACGTCTTTCTATTTCTATCTTGAATTGAATGTATTTGTAGAAAAGATTTATAGGCCCATTCAAGTTGTTCAATAGGGCTGCTCAAAAAAAAAGTTGTTCAGTAGGAAATTTTTATTGACACTAGCTAACAATATACTTACTTAGACCAATTCTAAGATTAAATTCATCTATAAGCAGCATCCGTATTTCATCAAGGCTCTACACAAAGAATGTGTCATGCCATTATCGTTACTACGGTTGAAGAAAAGGAGTCACTATTTGATCATAATACGAGCTGATCTATGAAGAAAAGGTGTTTAAAGACTTTATTCATATGAGGCTTGAGCATTCCAGCAGATATTTGTTCGTAGATCAGTTGTCGTTACATCAATGACAATAACTTCTTGCTTTGTTTGTTTACATTTACTAGTCGTAGACTTCACACTAGAAGAGGGCCTGGATTAAATGGTGGTTGAACAAAGCTTTTTCCTTTCTTAAATCAACCAAATCCTCATCTCAAACACTTAACAATCCTCGCCACAGGATCCCAGCAAAGCAGAGTCCGGTAAGTTTCTTACTTTGGTATTGCAGCATTATTCTCGATTTAGGGTTTCTAGGGTTTTCTCTATCTTGTATGTGGTTTGCAATTTCCTCTATCTTGTGCTATGAATTTGAATGCAGTTTTTGCATAATTTCATGCCTGTCAATAATTAACAATTGCAGAAACTAAATTGTGGTCTAAAATGAGCCAAAGATCAATAATAGCGATGAAGGGAGCTCCTTTCACAAGAAAAACAGAGTTTGCAACTCTAATTGCAACCTCTTTAAGCTGCCCTCTTTTGTCTGTGGAAGATTTTCTACACTTTCTTGATCCAAATAATGTTCAAATATCTCCTTCTCCAAGAAACTCAGAACAACTGACTTCATTGCCGTGTCCACAAGATCTTGCATTAATGTTCATCTGTCAGATTGCAGTATCCCATCTGTCGAAAGGAGTAGCTGACAACATTGTCATCGACTCCTCTCTCGCTTCTCGGTCGAACCTCGATATGCTCATCAAGCTAGCCTCTCTATGCCCTAATACAAGGCTGGTTATCATTGAGTGTAAGCCCAAGAACACTTACATGTGGAAGATGCTTTTTGAAGAATTTTCAGAACAGAACCATGATGAGCGTTGCCTGTGGTACAAGGCAAAGACTTGGGATGATGTGGAGAAGGAAATCGAAGATGATGATGATGATGATGGTTCAATTTCAAAGCTTGTATTGGATCCGCTCATGGATTACCTCTACACTACTAGAATTCCTTTGTATAATGCATCTAAACAATCGAGATTCGAGCCACCTCTTTTCATGGAAGCAGTTAGATACATGATGACACGCCATGAAGCTCGTGAAGTCCCTCGTGTCGTGGGGTATCATCAATGGCGACAATCTCAAGACCGTCATTCTTTCATTCCTTACAAAGAAAACATTATCAATGATAATGTTGTCACTGAATCCCAAAAGATGGAGAACAGGAAGCAATGGTGTCGTCGAGAAGGTCACCGTATGTCCAATTACTCTCAATCAATAGAATTAGGAGTTGATGAAGATGAGGTCAAGTGTATGGCTTGTGAAATCGAAGTGAAAGGCGCGGTATACTCATGCATCAATTGCAGTGCAGCCTTGCACAAGGAATGTGCCGAGTCCTATGATCACAACAACAAGCTATTGGATAAGCCCTGTCCTAGTGTCGTTCGTACACGAAATATGATACGCGCTGAGTTTGCTTGCGCTTCTTGCAAAGAAGGTGATAAACCGTTCTCTGAAAACTGTGTGCCCTGCCTCTTTGAAACCAATATGGAATGTCGCTTGATGCCTACAGTTATCAGACATGGTTGTGATGAGCATTTTCTTTTGCTGGTGTTGTTACCAAGAGATGCTGTTCAGGAGTTGTACATGTGTTTCGCGTGTGGAGATGTTGTTCGGTCGACTTTTTACTCGTGCGACATCTGCAACAAGTACTATCACATTAACTGCCTGAATGAGATACCAAGTCGAGTGAAGCATGAGCATGGTCTGCATCATCACCATATGCTGCTCAACTTCTCTAGTGAAGAGGCTGAGGATTACATATGCCAAGAGTGTCAAGAGCTGAGGAATCCAGATCAGTGGTTTTATTCCTGTCAAGATTGTCCATATGAGACTCATCTAGGTTGCATCCTAAAGAAGAAACAGGGTGAATACTCCTGGACTTGGAATATTCCACAAGAAATTTGTTTATAGACCAGCTGCCATTACCTTCTTGTTGGTTTATTCTAGCCTACTAGATTAAAAGTTCTATTGCTTACCTACCAATAAGTGATTACTAAACGTGGTTTGTCCAGAACTCACAAGGGTAGATAAGAATTAACTTAAAGATTTTGGATCTGATGAAACAATCTCTTGTGGTGAAACAAGAATATGAATCAGGGTCGTTACATTAGAAATGAATCAACGACTTTGATTGATTTTGAAAATATATATATTTTTAAAATGAAAATTTTAATACCTATTTTATATCACATCTCTTGATTTTAGGGATTTTTTTCAATAATAAAATCAAAAGAATATTCATTTTCTCTATCTTCTTCTTCTTAATATGAGTATCTCTTCTATGTTTCTTCCAGCATCTCCTCTTCTCCATTGACATCCACAACTCCTTCTTTGTCACTAACGGACCACATCCATCTTGTGTACGATAACAACTACTCCGTATCAAGAATACCATATGTATAACAACACCATGAATGTCCATCCATATACGAACATCGTCATGCATACCTATAATAAATTGAGCATAACGAACATAAATTATTCAATATTTCATGTATGTTGTGCATTTTGTTTTGAAAAATATAGTTATACGTTGACGGATATCCACCAAAAGTTAACGAATATATCTACAACATTGATATAGTTCTTTTGAATATTCAATTACTACTAGTGTAGTGACCCGTGCCATGCACGGGTATTCCAGATTATTCGTTGTAAAATTTCATACGGTTTAAGCTAAGTTTGTCTAAAAATTAAGTTTAACTCTTACCAAAAAAGCGAAATAAATTTAACTTTTGTTTGTGAATATTACTTAATACATATTCATTTCATGAATGATATATAATTTAATTATATATATAAATATCTCATTATATATATCATAATTAAATTTAAAATTTATTCTTAATAGGATAGGATAAGTTGTATTGTTTTTATAAATGAAGTGATTGTTTTCTATGATTTATTTGTTGAGTTAATTATTTAAAATTAAAGTTAAAAATAAAAAATTGAAGATAGTTTAACCGCCTAGCCTAGAATCACTCTCGAAGCTTTAAAAGTCCCAGCTTTAATATATAAGATAGATTAATGAATATCAATGCAATTTCGTTCAAGCACACACAAATTCATAATCAAACCCTAAAATATGTTGGATTTAGAATTAAAAACATCCAAACTACGGTGAATATCTACACTAACCTACGGTGAATATCTACAAAAAATAGTTAATGAAAATAACCATGAATCTATCTATCTATCTATCTATATACATATACTAAAACAGAACGTTGTTTTGCCACATGTCGTCCTTATATTCAATTCGCCTATGTGTCGACCTCTAAGCTATGCTACACCATCCACCATGTCATCCTCCACATCATCTGACTTTATATTTTGATATATATCTTTTAATTAAATAAGTACAAAAATCAAAAAGATATCTAATAGGTTATATAACAAAAAGAAATATAGATTTTTATCTTTTATCATATTATATCTTTATCTTATATATATATATAAATATATATCTTTATCTATTATTATGTTATCAATCTAATTAAGTTGAGTTATTAATGAACTTAAACTATAAAACATAAATCGTAAACTATAAACTATAAATTATAAATTATAAAATATAAACTACAATCTATAAATTAATTAATAGTATAAAATATAAATATATTATTAAATTTTTTATTACATGCGACCCCGTACATGGTATCGGAACACACGCTAGTATCCATCTATAATGCACGAATATCAGTATTCCATGTTTACTATTTATTCCAGGTTGTAAAGTAGAAAGATACGTTGACGAATATCTACCTAATATTAACGAATATCTACGCAAACATCAAAAAAGTTCGTTTGAATATCAAATTGGTGTTCATGAATATCAATACAATTTCATTCAACACACAACTACAAAATCGAAGTAGAGTATTAACGAATATCTACGCAACATCACGACAATTCATTTGAATATCAAATTGTAGTCCATGAATATCAATACAATTTCACTCAACACAATTTCAAAATCGCAGTAGAAGAACAATTTAGTAATAATAGACTAATTTACAAGAAGAACAAACAAACCTTTTTCCGTATTTAACGAAAACAAAAAATAAACTGGGAAGGATGCGAAAGATGAAGAACGTTGATTTGATTCTGGATTGAAGAGAAAATATGTTAGATAGTCTATTTATTAGGAAATGATCTTCTCGATCAAGCTTGCAAGCAATACGATTCAAACCTTGTTGCTGATTGCTCCACGTGTAGTGAGCACCGGAGTAACCATGGTCAGCCAAAGTCGCACCATTGACGAACTCATTGAGATCCTTATCTACCTCGTGAAGTTGTCTAGAACAAGAGATCTTCTCAGCCGGATCCAAGATGCAATTGAAGTCTCCCATAAGCACCCAGGGAGTGCGCAACGGTGCAAGACAAGCAATTGTGCGCCAAGCATTCGCCCTATCCAGCCCCGCATTACTTGCATAGACAAACGTCAACACAAACTCAACATGGTCGTTCAAGCAACGAATACGCACATGGATGAACTGTCGATCAATCAAAATAGGCATCACATCCAGCAGACTCGGGTCCCAAGTAACCCAAATACGGCCTTTATCCGACCCCACACAATTAGTGATATACGGCCAATTCAAGCAAAGCCTTTTATTAAACACAACTTCAGCTGCCTTATCCAACTTAGTCTCTAGGATACCGGCCAGCGAAACACGATTCCTTCTC